>NMUG010008039.1:0-11813 GCA_002855965.1 Monotropa hypopitys | reverse complement strand
GAAAAACAGATTAATAATAAAATGTATATTTTTTGGCAATTGCAATTTGTTATTAATTTAACATTTTAAAACAATCCAGCTTCCATTTTTTTCAAAATCAACCTTTAACCAAAGTTCAATCATTTTCTTGTCCCATCACTAATATGCAATTTGGTGTGATCCTTTTAGGAACAATACAGGTTGCACAAAAAAGAGATAACGCGGCAAAAAAAATCGCTTGCTAAATGCTATTTATTCATGTTTATATTCATTTGTTAAGGACTCCCTTCACCTTTTCAAAACAATTTTACTTTATCTGCATTTTAAATTTCCATACATCATTTGCATCATTACCCATTTGAATTGGAGATCATGACCATGCCAAATGGATGTTACCCTATTTACCCCCGGGGGTCCGAAGTAAGCTTTGCGTTACCAAGAAGGTATTCGCTTTGGAAAAGGACACTCCAACCAAATCACCGACTCAAAGATGGTTACCCTCATGGGGCCAGAGGTCTGAAGATTTAGGAACCTTAAGCCTTAACCCTGCACAGCCACATATACATATAGAAAGCCTAAAAAAGAGTCAAAAACCAAAACCCTGTTATTATTTACTAGGAAACATTGTATACTGAAGGGAGTCCTTACTTACATTTTGTTAATTCTCCACAAAAAATTTTCAAAAGAAAATGACATCTTTGGGGATTGTGGTAAAATCAGACTATGGACTTTCTATTCACCGTTTTTCAAAGAAAGGTTTATCATTTGAAACATTATTAGAAGACTATGTCTGATAATATGTTCTAAAGAATAAACAAAAACCAGAGAAAGTCCATATGTCACCACAATTCCCAAAGTCTTTTTCTAAATTACTAATTTAAATTTAGTGTTGATATATAGGTAGAAGTATGGATCACCCGGTAGATCTCCAGCTCTCGTCCAGAAGGATTACCAGCTCACTAGCCCGTGCAATGGCTGAGGATGGACAAAACCGTGTACAATAGGAACCAGAGATGATTCCCATAAAAGAACACCTGGTTGTCTGCCGAACCGTGGAAAACCTACAGTCCATGGTTGAGGCTTTGATGGTGCAACGCCAGACCCCCATACCGTCATAATCTATTGGAACCAAAGCACAAGCTGCGCAACAAACCAACACTGGGGCAATCCATGCCCAAGCATCATCCAACCCTGCTATTTACGAGGAATAACACCCACACTACCCATCGAAAGTCTCCCTATATATCCGACATCTATTCAACCCATAACGCCAATTCAACCATCAATAATGCCGACACTGTCAATCCTACTGCATCATCAAGAAGATCTAGAGAGTCATCCAGATGACACTGCCGAAAGGAAGGAATTGGACAATCATCTAAGCCATAAGATTTAACAGTTAGAAGAATCTTTGAAATCTCTGCGAGGACCTAATACATACACCTCGACAAGCTTTAAAGATTTTGTTTCTATCTGCAAATGCAAATGCCATCCAAATTCAAGATACCTGACTTTGCCAATATGATGGGACTGGAGAACCCATGACCCATTTACGCCTCTATGCTGGGGCACTGTGCGGTTATCTGAACCCCGAGAAGTTAATGATGCACCTCTTTCAATATAGTCTGACTGGGGCATCCGCCCATTGGTTCACTCGACTGGATATGAAATGGTTCCAATCTTGGACGAAGTTGTCACAGGAGTTTATCCGGCAATATCGCCACAATGCAAAAATGGTAGTCAGACTGCCTATTCCTTATTCATATAAAACAAGAATCTGTAGAATCCTTTCGAAAATATGCACTGAGATGGAAAAATCAAGCTTTCCAAGTACACCCACCGCTGGCCGACTCAGAATACGTGCATCTATTAATCCAGACCTGCAAGGGAATGTATTACGAAAATTCTGTACCTCTATCGGGAGGTCTTTTAACGGAATCATTCAGCTAGGAAAAATGATCGAAGATGGGATTAAGATGGGAAAATTTTGGATCCATATTCCAAAATGGAAGAAACTTCAACCTCATCTGTTGATGCGCCTAAACGACCTCCTCAAAAAAAGGAAAAGAACCAGAGATTTCAGCTATTATCTCGACTCCACAACAAAACCCGCATTTTCCTTTACAACCCATATATTCAAATAAACTACGAGTACAACCTACTTCTTATCCATATCATCCAGTACCCTTTCAAAATCCCAGTAATTTCTATCTAAACACATCATCTCAACCTCTAATGGTCACACCATGATGTTTCACCAACTGTCTCACGCTAAGTAAGTGATTGGCTTTTTATCTCATAATGGTAAAGCTTTATAATGCTACCTGGGAAATAAAACACCTGCTGAAATCGTGAAGACAGAGTAATGGTTTTTAAGAGTAACCTCTCATGGCTAAATCAAAGGTAGAGCTATGTATTACTTGGAAACAATCTCTACATTCCTTTAAAAAAAACAAATTATGGGAAATTGAGTGAATCTCAGCGATATTGTAAAAAACCCTCATACTTGGTCGAGGTATAGGGTGATTGACTTTCTACCCACACAAAAAAAAATTGTGAATCTTGTTTGAACAAATACACACGAGTTAGGTTGTTTCAAAATATGTCTTAGCAGTTGAGTTTCTACATGCTAACTTTCGTCGAACATTCTTATGGCATCCACGACTCAAAAAAAAACTCACATACACATTCTAGCTATGTTTACATGATTTCGACTAAAAAGGTGGCCATGATTCAAAACCTTGAAAAATAAGTGGAGACATCAAACCTCGGTGAGTCTCGAAACAATTCTTCCTTCGAAGAGAGTTATTCCACAACTCACCCAAGATCAGAATGATATGTCACCCACAGAAAAATCCGAGTGAGTTTTGAACTTGTGATCCTTTAAAGAGAGTTATTCCACATCTCAAAATTACATACTTCTATGAACGATTAGAAAATCTCCAATTCTTTTGAAATAAATCGAACATCATTCATGTCTCATGAAAAAAATCTTATAAGTCTTAAAAACAAAACATGCCATGACGAGGAAAGGATTTAGGCCATCTTTGATATTTTGGGCCTGGTCGTTTCATTCTACTACAAAATCTTAGTTTGCCACTTTGAGCCTTTAACCTATTGTTTGATTAAGCCATAGGACTCGAGGACGAGCAAAGGTTTGACAAGCACACAACTTTCAGAAGAATAATTGTCACGACTCGTATTGTCTAACAGTATTTCCGGAATTAAATTCACTACTCTATTCGATTAATGGATTTTAATGTGGACTCCTCAGATTTTATTAGCAGTTGGAATTAGGTTTCAGACTCCACCTCGGTTCATCCATATGGTTTGTAGTTGATTCGGAATGTTTCGGGAAGTCCCGAGAGAGGTTATGGCCGACTTGGGGTTGTGTTTGCAAATGTTGCAAATTACCCAGCGTCGACCGGTCGAGCTTGCCGTTGCTGACTGGTCGTGGCTATCCAGTGGGCTCATGTTCATGCCCGCGACCGATCCCTCGAGCCGTTTTCAACCGGTCGCAATATTCCAGAGAGGTTTATTATAAGGTTTCGACTAGTCGAGCTAGCCGTTGTCGACCGGTCGTCACGTGTATTTTTCCTACTGCAATTTTAAATAAAGGGGATTTTGGTCTTTTCACGAGCGGGGGTATATATATGTGTTATATGCGTATTGAGGGCATTTGTGGAGCCCGAATTTCAGTCCTAACTTTTGTCCCTCTCTCTCAAGTAAGTCCTCTCCTCTCTCTCTCTCTTTACATTTTCATTTCTCTTCTCTCCCCCTCTCTTGATTCCATAGAAATCTCTTGAGCTTTGAAGATTTTCCCCTTCATTAATGTTGAAGAGCTCGAGCCTATCTACACATCTACGATCTCGGTTCGTGGTGGTATGTAGGACGTTTTCCGGCGACTTTGGAGCTCCGGCGAATCTCCGGTGGGTAAATTCTTAACTCCTATTAAGTATGTGTGTGTGTGTACATAAGTTTGATTTGGTATCCATATTATGTATATCACATTTCATAATTTAGGGCTACAATATAGTGGAAATGAGTGGTGATCTTGTGCCCACTAGGAGTTCGACAAAATTCCCGTGAGATGGATGATTTGTGTTTTTGGTGGCTTGTAGTGTGATTGGTGGCCATTGGAGTTTAGGGCCGCCAAGTCTTCGACGAAATGCCTTAAAAAATCTTAAATCGTGTTTTGGGGTTGTCGTGACATTAGAATTGTCATAGGACATGTATGCGGAACACTTGGGTGCGTTAAGCCTTTAGAATCGTAAAAAGTCCCAATTTGACCACCAGAGTCAAATAGGGACTAATTGGACCTATTGATTATTGTAGTGATTCCTCCAAATTCCTATGAATTTTCCTTTAGTATAGTCGCGGTCATATGGATCCTTCAAATTGTTGGTCTCCCTTGGGTTTGTCAAGGGTGAGTGTGGATCAGAAACACTCGGTAAAGTATTCAATGTAATTTAAGAATATCAAATACGGGGATGTGTCCCATGAGGACTACTCACATTCAATCTTGAATCTACCACTTGAAAAGGAACGTGATTGAATACATTGACATGAAACGAAATTATTTAACGATGTGGAATTATAGGGTATGGTGGCCATCCCAACGAGTTTGTAGAACACTGAAATGTTTGGCGGGAATAGACTGAGGTCGTAACTCCCTGGATGGTTGCACCATCCACGACATTGTGCACAACCGGAATAGACAGATGTTGGACTTCTCCGGTAGTCGCACCACCATGTTGAGCACAATGGGGGTAGCGTAGCGCTTCCAACGAGTTAAGGAATCATGGAAGGAAAGGATAGTGTGTTGACTAGCCACTATGCCAGACCCATCAAATATGATATAAACTTCGGATATGATGAAAAAGGGAAATTGTAACATATAATTGAACTGGAAACTTTGGATAATGTGGAAGGTGCTTGGCGAGACGCTTCCATAGTGAGTCCATTGTACGAGACTTACGATGGTAATGTAAATGACATGTCACAAAGGTATGAACTTTCTAATGTGAGCAAGCAATGCAATGAAGAGGTTAGGATAACCGGAAATGCCTTGGCTAGGGATTTGGTGGTTTATCCTTGTTGTGAAATAAAGGTAATAAAGTAAAGTAAAAGAAGGAAAGGAATACCTCGAATATTTCAAGTGATATGATTCCAATACCTAACAACAACGATAGTTGGTAAAGTTCGGGAGGTAACTTAGTATTGGAAATCTTGATATTACTTTCGTTTGGATCCATGATAGATCTTTAGGGTTGCTTACCCTAGTAGAGAGTTTGCTTGAAGGGACCCAGGATACCCTACCCATTGCACTTACTACGTTTTGAGAATTGGTTGTACATACTTTATTGGCGATAAGCCTATGTCTCTGCTGCCTTGAGTTAGGTTTACACTACGTGCACCTTGGGTTATTTAGTGTTTGTATGTTTACTTGTGGACACATAGGTATGCACCACATGTGCATGTTTGGTAGTAGTTAGGGGTTTTCTCACTGAGTCGTGACTTGGAGTTGGAGTCAACTGCTGGATTTTTTTGGACTCGACTGCTTCAGTTTTAGTGACTTCTCGTGTACTTTACTTTCCAATTGCAGTACTCTCAGTTGTAGTTCCTTTACTTTGTACTTGTAGTGCTTTGTTCACTATAACAGTTGTAGTAGGACAATACTTGTACTTTCTTCCACTCTTTATTTTGTTGTACTTCTACTTTATGCTGCTCTGTAAATGTACTAAGAAATTCAACTGATTATATCTGGATGGCAAGTGGTTATATCCCCTGTTTATTATTTAATTTTTATTTTTAAAAAAATATGGTTTGAAAATCCGGGGCGTGATAACTTGGTATCAGAGCTTTCGGTTCGAATACCTTGGAATCGTGAGGAGACATTTAGTCTGCATAGGTTCTCTTGGTCATTACATTGTTCTTCGATCGTGTCTGTGTGTTAGATGTGCTCTATCGCATTATGGCCTTGTGTCTTTGAGGTATCTTGCTTGTTTGTATCCTTCTATGAATGTTGAGTTTCTCCATCCCTTGGAAGTTAGGTATTGATCTCTTGTGGCAAGTCTAGTTGCCTTGCGGTGTTTGGTTTCTCTTGTGTCCTCGTTCCTAGAGATCATGGTGTATCTTTTGTGGTTATTGGCTGGTCTTAGGCTTCTCTAGTTTGCTAGAGTTGAGATTGTGGTTTGTGGGAAGGTGAGATTTGTGGAAGTATTCGAGGATTGTTCTTGTGGTTATCCCTCATCTTGTTGTTAGTGAGGCAGAACTTGGATCTTGTTGGCACTTCGTGTTGTGACTTTGGTACTTTGGCTTCAGTTTGGTGATTAGTAGTATCCCTTGGAACCTTTTTGTCTCAGAGTTTGGTTGTTTTTTTCATATTGAGGTGTTGACACCTGTGTATTTATTGATAAAATAGGCCTTATGCTTCATCCGAGTTTGTGTTCCCTCTTCCATTTCAATAGAAATCTTTAGTCGTTACAGAGATTTTCTAGTATGCTTCTTTAAGGGGTATGACCCATTGGTCATATCTCTTCGCGAAATTGGATTAGTTGTGTTCGTTTTGGATTTTATAGGCTTAGCGAGGCCGTGATTCATTTTGGATTAAGTTCGGATGTGACCTGTTATTCCATATTGGAATTCTGACCTCGTGTTGACTTGGACCGGTTGGTCGCGAGGAGTTCGACATAGAGGTCTGTTTGTTGGAATTCGGGTTTACCACCTATGTGGAGGCTTGGATGCTCCTTGAGAGTTGTTTGTCCTTCTCGTGTTCGCTCGGGTCTTCTTGATGGAATGGTATTAGTTGTCCCCTTGCGAGTTAGCTATATGGTTGCGAGTGGTGTTGTGAGTGCCGTGAACAAGTGCGTTTGTTTGGATCATTCTTAACTCGACGGCATATGTGATCCTATTGCGCAAACCCTCAGCTTGTAAGGAGTTGTAAGATCCTTAACGCTTTGCATGTTCATCGTTGTGAGTTTTATTGGCGTGTCCCTTACCGCCTATCGACTTGTTGGGTCATTGTTATATTTTTCCTAGGTTGGGTTTGAGTTGGAGGCTCACCCATGTGAATTCATTTCCAGTGTTAAATTCTTCTAAGTGACCGGTGTTACTTATGCAATTGTTCTATCCCGACCTTGATGTAGACGGTCTTTGTGTAAACACTTATTTGTTTTGTTGGGCGACATCTCTTTCTTGACTCGGTTTGTGGCTTGAATTTCCAACTACTCACTGTGGTTGCAAGACTCTCGTAGTCGGATCGTCTTCGTGCCTATGCACTAGACCGCTTCCATTATGGGAATCTAGCTCTTTGTAGTAGATTGGGCTATGTGGTGATAGTTTATCCCAAGCAGAAGAAACTTAGGGAAGATGAAATTCATAATGCGGTACCTTCTTAGTAGACAATTTCTGGAGTTGATTATCGCTGTTGTTTATCCATGGGCTTCGTATTCTTGACTCCTTTTTGGTAAGTTGGTTGTTCCTTTTGTTGGGACACCATCGGTTGAGGTAGTGTGTCATGAAAAAGCAAACATGAGGTATCCTTTGGTCTCATATCCCTAGGCATGGTATTATTACTCCTTTCTTTGATTGGTGTCGGCTTTGATTGATGTGATCCGTATCGACGGTTTCCTTTCTTTCTCCTTGGTGGACCATCTCTTTAGCAGTTGTGCTTTGAGCACAAGTGGTATACCCACTATGTAGTGTTGAAACTCTAGTGGTGATAGAGATTTTAAATTTCCCTTTGTTGTTTTATCTGACACATACTTTTGTACTGTGTGTTTCATAGACCGTAGGTTAATGGGTCTTGGAAAGTTTAAGAAGCCTCATATTCTATTGGCCGTGGGCCGTGGGCCGATATTTTCTTGGTTGATAATCTTTGGCACTGAATCTGAGTCTTCCTTGTACCTAGTGTTTCGTTGTACTAGTCTTGCGACTCGTTGCGGAGCTTGTTGACTCCTTGATAGCATCCATTTGAATTGTACTCCATTCAAAGTATGTTATAAGGCTTGTTGATTCTTGGATGACGTTTGTCGATCTTGTTTCACTCTTGATTTCGGTAGGACTTTCCTATGTTCGAAAGATGTTGCATTCCCGTGCGTATCTCTTTACCGATGTTGCATCCCTAGTTCGAACGTTAGTAGTTCCAAGTTTGGTTGCGAGATTCTAGTAGAATTAGAAGCTGCTATTTTCATTCGTTGTGCTTTTACATTGAACGTTGCTTGATAGTCGACAAGCAATCGTGGACTTAAGATGTACGTATCCGTTTGGCCGTGGGGAAAGTTGGGTACGAATACATATTATGGTCTAGACTTGGTGTGAGTTTAGTGTCATGCCATGTTGTTGGGCTTGACACGTACACATTTTGGCGTGTATGGGTGTGTGAGTACCTTCTTGGTTATGTGATACATGTTTGACGTGGTGAATTGGTTTGAGAATAGCTACCGACTGGGGCATCTCAAAGAAAATTACCAAGGTTATACGGTTACCACACTAGGATGTGTGTGTTTGGTGTGTTGTGTTCTTTGGCTCAAGATTTTAGAGCATTTTCATGCTTTGTAATATATTTTTGGTTGGTTCGTGGGTGTTGGTGCGATGACGTGTTCTCGCTAGTTATGATTGGCTAAGCATTCGTGCAAACGGTCTATCGCCGTGTCGGCGTATCCCCGGCGTGTCCATGCCATATCGGTGTATCCTCGGCGTGTCCTTGGCGTGTCGGCGTGTCTTTAGCGCATACTCATGTATCGGGGTGCCTGTAGTGCGATTGTTGGTCTGTGGAGGACGACGACGCTAGAATTACTTGTGTGCGAGTTTGTAGAGCCAATTCATTCCTCGTTGTAAATGCTGTTGTAGAAAGATTGTTAGTTTCTCATTCTTGAGGAGATAAATCCCTTATGGGATTCTCCGTTTCTTGTATCTTTGGTAAAATCAATTCTTGTGTCGGTGTGTCCCTTTCATGTCAGCGTGTTCCTTTCGTGTCAGCGTAACCACACCTTATCGGGAGTTGTCCCTTTTATTCTTTAGTGTGGCATGTTGGTTTTCTCAAGTTTGGTGTTCCTCGGTAAAAATCTTTGCATATCTCTCCTTAGTAAATCTCATGGACGAATCATTGGATGTTGAAGAAAGTGGTACTTATGTTGGATTGAGCATTCGAACAACCGTATCGAATTCACGCGTTTTAGTTGAACTCACTCCCATTCTTGCTGGGACCTCACTCTTGAGAAGTTTGTTGTGGAGATGTGTTTTGATTTCGATTCATTGTTGAGGAGTGGACTCGTGGTCTTGTTAGTCGGGCGATTTGGTCCATCCCCTCTTCTTTCCTACTTAATTTCGAGGATGAAATTTCTTTAAGGGGTATGAGGTGTCATGACTCGTATTCTCTAACGGTATTTTCGGAATTAAATTCACTACTCTATTCGATTAATGGATTTTAATGTGGACTCCTCGGATTTTATTAGCGGTTGGAATTAGGTTTCATACTCCACCTCGGTTAATCCATATGGTTCGTAGTTGATTCGGAATGTTTCGGGAAGTCCCGGGAGAGGTTATGGCCGACTTGGGGTTGTGTTTGCAAATGTTGGAAATTACCCAACGTCGACCGGTCGAGCTTGCCGTTGCCGACCGGTCGTGGCTTTCCAATGGGCTCATGTTCATGCCCGTGACCGGTCCCTCGATCCGTTGTCAACCGATCACGATATTCCAGAGAGGTTTATTATAAGGCCTCGACCGGTCGAGCTAGCTGGTGTCGACCGGTCATCACATGTATTTTTTCTACTGTAATTTTAAATGAAGGGGCTTTTGGTCTTTTCACGAGGGGGGGTATATATATGTGTTATATGCATATTGAGGGCATTTGTAGAGCCCGAATTTCAGTCCTAACTTCTCTCCCTCTCTCTCAAGTAAGTCCTCTCCTCTCTCTCTCTCTACATTTCCATTTCTCTTCTCTCCCCCTCTTTTGATTCCATGGAAATCTCTTGAGCTTTGAAGGTTTTCCCCTTCATTAACGTTGAAGAGCTTGAGCCGATCTACGCATCTACGGTCTCGGTTCGTGGTGGTATGTAGGACATTTTCCGGTGACTTTGGAGCTCCAGCGAATCTTTGGTGGGTAAATTCTTAACTCCTATTAAGTATGTGTGTATGTGTGTACATAGGTTTGATTTGGTAGCCATATTATGTATATTGCATTTCGTAATCTAGGGCTACATTATAGTAAAATTGAGTGGTGATCTTGTGCCCACTAGGAGTTCGATGAAATTCCCATGAAAGGGATGATTTGTGTTTTTGGTGACTTGTAGGGTAATTGGTGGACATTGGAGTTTAGGGCCACCAAGTGTTCGACAAAATGTCTTTCGAAATCTTAAATCGTGTTTTGGGGTTATTGTGACATTAGAATTATCGTAGGACATGTATACAGAACACTTGGGTGCGTTAAGCCTTTAAAATCGTAAAACATCCCAAGTTGACCATCAGAGTCAAATGGTCTCTAATTGGACCTATTGATTATTGTAGTGACTCCTCCAAATTTCTATGAATTTTCCTTTAGTATGGTCGCGGTCATATGGATCCTTCAAATCATTGGTCTTTCTTGGGTTTGTCAAGGGTGAGTGTGGATCGAAAACACTTGGTAAAGTATTCAATGTAATTTAAGAATATCAAATACGGGGATGTGTCCCATGAGGACTACTCACATTCAATCTTGAATCTACCACTTGAACTGGAACATGATTGATTACATTGACATGAAACAAAATTATTTAACGACGTGGAATCATAGGATATGGTGGCCTTTCCAACGAGTTTGGGGAACACTAGAATGTTTGGCATCATAACTCCCTAGATGGTCGCACCATCCACGACATTGTGCACAATGGGAATAGACAGATGTTGGACTTCCCCAGTGGTCACGCCACCACATTGAGCACAACGGGGGTAGCGTAGCACTCCCAATGAGTTGGGGAATCATGGAAGGAAAGGATAGTGTGTTGACTAGCCACTATGCCGGACCCATCAAATATGATATGAACTTCGGATATGATGAAAAAGGGAAATTATAACATATAATTGAAATGGAAACATTGGATAATGTGGAAGGTGCTGGGCGAGACGCTTCCATAGTGAGTCCATTGTACGAGACTTACGATGGTAATGTAAATGACATGTCACAAAGGTATGAACTTTCTAATATGAGCAAGCAATGCAATGAAGAGGTTAGGATAAACGTAAATGCCTTGGATAAGGATTTGGTGGTTTATCCATGTTGTGAAATAAAGGAAATAATGTAAAGTAAAGAAAGGAAAGGAATACCTCGAATATTTCAAGTGATATGTGAATCTAATACCTAACAACAACGATAGTTGGTGAAGTTCGGGAGGTGAGTTAGTATTGGAAATCTTGATATTACTTTCATTTGGATCCATGATAGATCTTTAGGGTTGCCTTAACCTAGTATAGAGTTTTCTTGAAGGGACATAGGATACCATACCCATTGCACTTACTACGTTTTGAGGATTGGTTGTACACACTTTATTGGCGATAAGCCTATGTCTCTGCTACCTTGAGTTAGGTTTACACTACATGCACCTTGGGTTCTTTACTGTTTGTACGTTTACTTGTGGACACGTAGGCACACACCACATGTACATGCTTGGTAGTAGTTAGGATTTTTCTCACTGAGCCATGGTTTGCGCAGACCCTCCCTGTAACGACTCGAATTTCTGATTTCCTTTTAATTTAATATATCAAATAATGATGTCATTAATATTGTGAAATGCTTTTAAAACATCTACACTCGTCGTAGATTGACTAGAGTAAGCCCGGATGAGAAGAAAGTTCCC
>NMUG010008038.1:0-11814 GCA_002855965.1 Monotropa hypopitys | reverse complement strand
AAGGTAGCCGAGCAGTTGGACGGGAGGCACGAAAATCGCTTCATCAGTTGGCGTCGTCTATGGGAACATTATCTGCTTGGTGATGGATTCCCGTTCCAATACCCGTTTAGTGGCAGGAAGTAGACGTCACAAACCCCCTGCGGTAGAGATGACAGGTGGGGTGAAGGGCGACCAGAAGAAAATGTAGGAGTGTGGTAACCACTTTGTCAGGCATCGAAATGAAGCCCCGTCGGTGGAAGAATTAGATGTGAGGGATGAGGAAAAGTTGCTAAAGGTAGAGCGAGTCAAAGAACTCATCCCGATAAGAGTTTGGCCGGACGAACCAGGTAAAACCATCCGGGTGGGCACTGGCCTAAGTGAAAAGGAAAGGAGTGACCTTATAAGCTTTTCTGCGGGAGTGCAAGGATGTGTTTGCATGGTCCCACGAGGATATACCTGGAATTGACCCAAGGGTCATAGTCCATCGATTGAATGTTAATCCAGATCATAAACCTATCAGGCAGAAGAAGAGAACGTTTGCGCCCGAAAGAAATAGAGCAGCAGTGGAAGAGGTTGAGAAACTTCTTTGTGTCGGGTCTATTCGGGAAGTTCAGTATCCCAGTTGGATCGCAACTATAGTTATGGTCAAGAAGTCATCGGGATAGTGGAGGATGTGCATAGACTTCAAAGACTTGAACAAATCCTGTCCTAAAGATAGTTTCCATCTGCCTAGGATTGATCAGTTGGTAGACTCAACCTTAGGACACAATCTTTTGAGCTTCATGGATGCTTTCTCAGGGTATAACCAGATAAAGATGGATGAAAACGACCAAGAAAAAAATGCTTTCGTCGCGGATAGGGGCTTATACTGCTATAACGTATTACCTTTCGGACTCAAGAATGCAGCATACCAAAGGTTAGTGAACAAGATGTTTAAAAGTTTGATATCTAAAATGGTAGAGGTGTATGTAGACGATATGCTGGTTAAGAGTATGAGGAGAGCGGACCATGTACAGGATTTGGCAGCGGCCTTTAAGGTCTCGAGGAAATATAATATGAAATTAAATACTACCAAATGCACCTTTGGGGTTGCTTTAGGAAAATTTCTCGATTTTATGGTGTCACGACAAGGAATTGAGGCGAATCTAGAGAAAATAAAGGCAATTGTGGAAAATAAATCACCAAGAATTATGAAAGAGGTCCAACGCCTTACGGGATGTGTAGTTGTGCTTAATCGGTTTGTGTCGAGAGCTACTAATAAGTGCCAGTCGTTCTTCAGAATCTTGAGGAAAGCCTTCCAGTGGACGCCAGAGTGTGAGCAGGCCTTCAATCAGTTAAAGCATTACCACCAACACCCACCACTGCTCAACTCGACCATTGATGGGGAGGAATTTTTTCTGTATATTGTGGTGTCCCCATATGCCGTCAGCTTGGTTCTAGTTCGGGAAGAGGGTGGAATTCAACATCCGGTGTATTGCACGAGGAGAGGTCTTCGCAGAGCAGACCCAAGGGTAGAAAAAGCTGCATTCGCTGTAATAACGTCAGCGAGAAGGCTACGGCCTTACTTTCAAGCTCACCCCATCAGTGTGTTAACGGATTTGCCCCTTAGGAAAACTCTGCATAATCTGGATACTTCAGGTAGGCTCATTCAATGGTCGCTGGAGCTGGGGGAGTTTGATGTCACTTACAAGCCGAGGAGTGCAACCAAAGGTCAGGCATTGGCAAAATTTTTGGTCGAATACGTTGTTCCAGACGATGAAATCTCTATGGAGGAAGAAGAGTTATGGCTCCTCCAGGTAGACAGATCAGCAACCAAGGCAACCAGTGGGGCAGGTCTGGTCCTGACTTCTCCTGATGAAGAAAAGTTAAGGTACGCATTGAGATTCGAGTTTCCAGTCACAAACAATCAGGCTGAATATGAAGCATTAATTGTGGGGCTCTAGATCGCCCAAGTCATCGGAGTGAAATGCCTTGTAGCGTTCAGTGATTCTCAGCTGGTGGTGGGGCAGATCAGAGGGGAGTTCGAGGCCAAAGAAGAAGCTATGGGAAAGTATCTCTCGTTGGCCAAGAGACCGGTCGGTAACCTTACTCGGTTCTCAATTTCCCAAGTCCCCCGAGCTGAAAATCAAGAGGCTGGTCAACTGTCCAAAGCAGCCACCGCTGTTTGTGGACCAGCACCTGGGGGAACGTTGGTCCAACTATTGAAAAACCGAGCATAGAAGAAGTTGATCCTATCCCGATTATGATGGTGGACTACTCAAGCTCATGGGCAGAACCAATTGTCAGGTATATCACTACGGGAGAGGTACCAAGCAACAAGAATGAAGCCAGAAGATTGAGGATCAGAGCTGCGAAGTACACCTTAATGGATAATGTTCTTTACAGGAGGAGCTTTTCATTACCTTATGAGGTGCCAGAATAAGGTCGAAGCAAAGAGGGCTATGGAGGAAGTTTATGAGGGATCATGCAGAAATCATCAGAGGGGTAGGGCCCTCGCTCATAAAATAACGAGGCTTGAATATTTCTGGCCGACCATGCACACCGACTGTGCTGAGCTCGTCCAGAGGTGCGACTCCTATCAAAGGTTTGCCAACGTCTCCCACGGATTTCCTACTTAGATGTGCCTAATGAGGGGGCCATGGCCCTTCGCACAGTGGGGAATGGACCTTATAGGACCACTGCCCAGGGGCAAAGGGCAGAAACTGTATGCGAGCGTAGCAATAGACTACTTTACTAAATGGGTAGAGGCCAAAGCACTATCCCTAATCACCTCTCGAATAATAATTTTGTTTCTATGGCAAAGCATTATATGTCGCTTTGGATTGCCCAGGGTGCTCGTTGTTGACCTGGGAAAGTAATTCGATAGCTCAGAGTTTAAAGAATTTTGTGGGTCTAAGGGAATACATGTTCATTATACATCTAAGGCTTACCCAAGAGCCAATGGACAAGTTGAAGTAACAAATAGGGAGATAAAGAAAGGAATTAATAGAAGACTGAAGTCCGCAAAAGGTGATTGGTCGGATGAGCTGCACTCTGTACTTTGGGCGTTCTGTACATCGCCTAGAACGACTACAGGGGAAATGCCCTGCTCATTAGCTTTTGGCTCAGAAGTGGTGGTTCCCATTGAAGTGGAACTCCTCAACTACAGGACATCATCATTGGGCGAATCTGACAATGAAGAATAGCTCCTAACCGGACTGGACCTGATTGAGGAAAGAAGAGATAAAGCAGAGGCAAAAATGGCAGTGTACCAGCGCAGGATGGAAAGATACCACAATGCCAAGGTCAAACCAAGAACATTATAGGAGGGAGATTTAGTTTTAAGGAAAAAGGACCCTACGGGGAAAAAGGCAAAACAGCTACAATCTAACTGGGAGGGCCCATATAAAATACTCAGACATTCCAAAGTGGGAGCATACAACCCTAACCATCCTACGGGGGAAAGAGCTGAACAACCCTTGGAATGCCGAGCACTTGAAAAGGTACTATGGTTAGAAACAGTTGATTTGCATGCCTTTGTAATGAGCCATAAATGCCCTTGACTGCTGCCAATCTTTATGAATATATGAAATATGAGTTATTCGACGTTAGTTATCACGATTTTGATTAAATGCAGTACAAACTCTCATGACACTTTCTATTGCATTTAGAGTAAGGCCCCCAGTCCATATTAAGTTCAAATTTGCAAAATTCTGTTAACTCCAATTGTAATTTTTTTTTTACTCTGGTCAGTTTGATTTGTGAACCTGGAGTTGAAAGCATCCATTTAATTGAAACTAATTTGTATTAGCAAGATAATTGCCAAGGTGTCTATCTGACCTGTTGCTAAGGCAAGATAATTGCCAAGAAAATCAATTGAGGTCTATCTGACCTGTTGCTAAGGCAAGATAATTGCTAAGGCAAGATAATTGCTAAGGCAATCAATTGAGGTCTATCTGACATGTTTCTAAGGCAAGATAATTGCCAAGGCAATCAATTGAGGTCTATCTAACTGCTGCTAAGGCAAGATAATTGCCAAGGCAATTAATTGAGGTCTATCTGACCTGTTGCTAAGGCAAGGTAATTGCAAGGCAATCAGTTGAGGTTTATCCGACTTGTTGTTAAGGCAAGATAATTGCCAAGACAATCAGTCGAGGTCTATCTGACCTAATGCTAAGGCAATATAATTGCCAAGGCAATCAATTGAGGTCTATTTGACCTGTTGCTATGGTGAGGGAATTGCCAAGACAATCGATTGAGACTAGACAAACGCCAATGCAACCATTTTAAGATAATACGAGATGTTGTTTAGGTAAGAGCACTACTACGATAGCCCAATCAATTGGGCCGACATAGAGTGGGCGGTCTGAAAATCTCTAAAAAGTTGAAATATAGCAAGACAGAAAGAAACACAGAAAAGGAAAATTGATACCAACATGTAAAACACGTTCGATAATCAAGAACGGGTGTTGTTACAGAAAGTTATAAAACGAAAAGTAATGGAGCATGGCTCTCAGGGACAAGGTTTGTCCTAAAAAATATAAACATCATCTGTTTGAGTCAGTTCGGTAGCAGCCTTCTCTATGATGCCTAGAGCACTGGACAAGATTGCTTCTTCGGCCATTTTGTCGGCAAAGGCTTGCAGGTCAGCCTGACTTCTCAAAGCAACTTCCTCGGCTTCTCTATCGTCCTTGTGGCCTGTGAACGAGTCCTCTAGTGCAATTTCAAATTGCTGAGAACTAAAGTCAACACCAAGATATTTCTTGGTGCATTGACGGCGCATATCTTCAAAACCTTCTAAATAACCTTGGGTTACCTCTACGGAGTGCCCTCCCTTCTCTTGAATGTAAATTTTTTTAAATTCGTTAAAGCCTCCTTGGTCTGTCTTAATGCCTCGTCTCCACCTTTCTGAATGCGAACTTTTTCTTAAGTAAGGGATATCCGATCACTCAACACCTTACGAAGGTTTAGCACTCAATTGTTTATTAGAGCTCTCATAGACTGCCATATCAGCACGGAGAGCTGCCAGAGTTAGTTCAGCTTTCTTTTGAACACTCTAGGCTTCCTCTTTTTCCAAACAGGCTTGGCGAATGCCTTCCTGAAGGGCTTGATTCCTCTCCAACAACCCCTTCTGCTGGAGCGAAAACTTATTCACCTCCTGAGAAATATAGAAGCTCTTCGCCAGGGTCTGTCCCAAGAAATGAAGAATTAGGAAAATAGCCTGGAAGGGAGATGCGAGGACGAAATAGAGAAGAAAAACTTCATACTCGGTTCAGTTCTACGACAACTTCGTCAGCAATGACAGGCACGTCTCGGGTCTTCAGATGCTTCAGGCGAACACCTGTAGGCATGCACATGGCCTTGGCCATGGCGTGATCTTCATCAAAGAGGACCGAGGGACCATCACCCACAGTTTGTGGTCCTGTTCTTTTTCTTTTCCCTTTCTTTTCTCCTCCAAGGAGGGCATCAACCGTTGCCTTTTCAATCGGGTGGTAGCAGGGGTGGTGGATTAACCCCCTAACCCGGCACCTTCATTTCACCTTCCCCAGGTACCGGGAAAGTAGGGTGTGAAGGGGTGGCGGGCAAGGTTTCGAGAACAGGATCCAGGGGTGTAGTGGAAACCCCCACGGATTTGCCTTGGGACTATTTTTGCGTCCCGAAAGATCGTTCAGGGGATGATATTTTCCTTTTTGTCCGAGGCCGTTTAAAGCCTCTTTGTTCAACTTAGGAGGGGTCGTGTCAGCTCCTACAGTCTCTGCGACATCAACAAAGCAAACAATGAGGAGTCGAATGCATGGGACTCGGGTAAGCACTAAGCCATATACGCCTTCTTCAAAGGTAAGGCTTTACCTCCAACTTCGGGTCCAAGAAAGTAAGTGGCAAGACTACTTGGTGTAATGAGATGATCCGGATCATGAACGTCGTAATCCTCGGTGCATGCCACCTCAATACGCTCCTCGTCTGAGATTTGCAGCTTTGATCGGCCTGAATAAGAAAATTAAGGTCAAATTGTGCAACATGAATATCCAACTTCATCATGACAATGAACTTCATGGTAGGAGTTACTCACACTCTGAAGAAGAAATTCCCCATTTCCTTTGGGCACGGGGTGCAGAGCCGTCATCCTGGCATGTGAACTCCCATCCAGACCCACTGATAAAGAAGAATTTATTCTTCCACTCTTTCATGGAAGAAGGAAGTTTACCCATCACTGAATGAGCGTGGGGTCTCTTACAGAAATACCACCACCCTTCGGTGTGCGGGACTTACTTAATCATAAAAAGATGACAAAAGGTAGATGCCTTTAAAGGAGTATGGCTATTTGACATCGCCATCCACAGGATCACGCAACCGATTAACAACATGTACCCATTTGGGGCCAGTTGACCGGGTGCCAAACCAAACCAAAATAACACATGTCTAACGATGTCAGGGAATGGTAGGCGTAAGCCCGCTTCCAATGCATCTTGATAAATGCATATTTCATTATGAGAGCAATCAAAGGCTCTTTCGTCGGGATTGGGAGCCCTAAGGTGAACGGTGTTCGAAATCTGGAACCTACGGTGCATGACCGTCAAATCGGCAGGTCTGGTCGCAGAAGCATAAGTAGAGGCAGAGCAATAGAATCTGGGTCTAGGGTAAGGTTGCCTATTGGGAATCACTTCTTCCTCAATCTCCCCGGGTACATCAGGCGATACATCTTGGAATGCAGTCTCTCTCGCTGCTAAAGCCATAGTCCCTCGCCCCATTAAAATTTCTACTTCTTCCTCTGTTTCATCCCCGACCAGTTCGAGGTCGATCACGGGTGTAGGTTGGGAGTGGCTGGGATCAGCCATGGTAAAAAATACAATTTTGAAGACTAAAATAACGGGGAGCAGGAAGGGACTTACCTAGGAAGAAGGAGGTGGAAATTTTGGCGCAATTCTTGAGAAGAAACCAGGACGGTGATGGTGAATTTTGAAAGACAAGCAAACGGCCCTCCGCGTTGGTAAAGAGGCCTGAGATCCAAACAGTCTTTTAAATCGTCACCGTTAATCTTACATCCTAGAGGACCACCATACGGTCATGATATGATGTCATTATGAGCATTTAATGGCCTGTACACGGACTTCGAAAATGACAGTTACATGATGATGCTAGGAATAGTGTCCACACCAGGCCGAATTCCTCTTGGCCAGATGTGGACAGGGGAGCAACTGATGCAGGTCATAAGGATTGAGCTCAGCTCCTCATCGGATCTAGGCTAGGCAGAGCTGAGTGGGCTTAGTTAATATGTGAGGTGACCCCTGGCTGGAGATAAAAGGTCATTTGAAAGCAATAAGGAGTGTTGAGCCCTCAGACTCAGCATCAGAGTAGCTCGACTAGCAGGAGAGTTCCGGATTCTCCTGATCAGCTCATATCCGAGGGGAGCCCAGCACAGACCAGCAACATATTGGTAAAGGATGCTGAGCTAAGAGCTCAACACTGGAAAAAAGGTCAGCATCAGGACTGCTCATCACCCCTATGCTTAACTAGCTCGGATTACAGTTGAGCTAATACACCTTTGGTCAGAGCACGCAGGGGATCCATAAGAGGTTTTATTTTCCCGCTCAAACGCGTATTTGAATTAGACGATTAACTTACCAGAAAGAGGGAATTCACTTTCCATGATGGTTGAGATAAGCATGGAAGGTTTCCGAGGAATAAGGGAGCGTATATGAATATCAAGGAAGCGTCACAAGAATCACGGAACTTACCAAATATGGAACAGGGGTATATAAGTCAAAGAACAACGCGAGATATGGTACGAACATTTTCCTAACTCTTGCTTTCTTCTAGAGATTCATTCTCCCATACAAAGTCAGATTTCTAACTTAGGCATCGGAGGACCTTTGGCCGACACCCCACCAGTGTCAAGGTATCTATTTTGTAGGGTAGCCGAGCAGTTGGACGGGAGGCACGTAAATCACTTCATCAACTATAATTGTTTCATCTGAATTTTGATATTTTTATTCTAAAATTTTATGTCTAACTTCTGAATAAAAATAGACGAAGCAGTTACAGTTATATGAATGAGTTGATTTTTTACAGGATAACATAAAATATTTTTTTGAAAAATTTGAATGACTCAGATCTTTCGCTTAACACCCGAGCATACGGGGCATGGCACCCTGTGTGTGTGCATGTAGGCACCCCTACATACGCATAGTATTTTCATTTCTTTTTTAGGACTTTTATTGATGGGTAAAGTTTAACTTGCAGTGTTAAAGCTTGAAATAATAATTCTACAATAACCATTGATGAAGCGGTTTGATGTCTGGTTCGATCTCCGTTTGCACCTCCTCCAAGTTGTCTTGGAAAACAATGGCCCGACAACACAAAGTGAGGTTAGGATTTGTATGAGAAAATAAACTTAGAAAATGAATTGGATGGGATTGCGTACATTTTTTCTTTATTCTCACACTAATATATTTGTAGTTCACTTTCCTTATAGGGCTGATGGATTGCATTCTGATAGAATAGGAAATGTGGTGGAATGTTACCATAAACCTCAAATTTTCTATTCGATATTTCCTATTTTGTAGCATGATTGTGGCCATGTTACACCAATCATGCCTGATCCGTCGGGGTTACGATCTCTACCCAATATGGAAGTTTAGGATGGATTCTTTCCATAAACTCGTCATGTAGGATGAAACACAATAGAAATATTCGTGGCTTGATCTGCCGGGCCCTTAGGCTTCTGTCTGTAGAAAATGATAATCTGTTGATATTATCACTTGTTCTTCCAGTAGAACAAGTTTGTATTACCTGTAAAGAAGAAACAATTTCCGAAAGTATATATAAAATTCAGCTTATTTGTACAACTGATCAAGGCTACTATTTATAGCCATAGTTCTACTGACTTAACCAACTACCTGAATACTAACCGACTTAACTAATATGCGAGCTCACACGCTCCACTGCCAGCTCACACGCTCCTCATTACTATTATATTTACAAGACAGCCACTACACTAACAAACCACTGAGCTGAACTTTATTTTGCTGAGTGGTGAGGTGATGAGTTGTACTGAGGTGATGAGCGGTGATGAGGTGATGAGCTGGGGAGTAACTGATCAGAACCTTGTTCTCTATCATTCTCCTCAAGCTTTTAGTGGGTGAAAGTTGAAATAAAAGCTTGATTTGTAAATACTGAAACAAATTGGTAGATAGTAGTTTAGTAAAAGATCAGCCAGTTGTTCCATTGTAGGAACATATTTCACCACAATAGATTTGTCCAAGAACTTTTCCCTGATAAAATAATAATCTATCTCAATGTGCTTAGATCTTGCAAAAAAACTGGATTAGAGACAAGAGAGATTTCTGAAAGATTATCACACCAAAAAACTGAGCCACCCTCAGAAGAGACATGTAAGTCATGAAGAAGCATTTTAATCCATGTAATCTCTTGAGCTATTTGAACTAAGGCTCTATACTCAGCTTCTACAGATGATCTAGAAACTGTTGGTTGTTTCTTGGCTTGCCAAGAAATGAGATTTGTGCCAAGAAATATACAAAAACTAGTAGTAGATATTCTGTCTGAAGAATCTCCTGCCCAATCCGAGTCAGAGAAAGCAGTGATAGAGAAATGACTAGTAGAGAATTTGAGACCATGGTCCAGAGTCCTTTTGACATATCTAATAATTCTCTTGACATAAGAAAAATCAGCATTGGTAGGAGTTTGCATATGTTGGCATGCATGATTAATAGCTAGAGCCAAATCTGGTCTTGTAATAGTAAGATATTGTAATGCCCTAACCAAGCTTCTATAAACAGATGGTTGAGAAAAGGGTAAAAAAGAATCTTTGGTTGTAGTTGATTTGGTAGAAATAGGAGAGGAATATGGTTTGCAATTAGTCATGCCTGTTTTATTAATGATGTCCAGGGTGTAACGACCCGTCCCAATAATCATTTAAATTAAAACAATTATCGAGCGGGGAAACGTTACAAAGAGAACCTCCAAACTAAAATCTAAGTTCACCAAAAGATACAATTAAGAAAAAGCCTTATGAACTTCAGGATAAAACATCATCTCACAACAAGACAATAATATAAAGCTTCTAGTACAGCGGAAGACTAGATCTCACTAATCCCAAAAATATAACAACTCTGACATCCACTAGCAATAAGTACAAGGCTACACTGCCTGAAAAGTAAAGTGGCCACCATAATTGAATAAGCCTAACAGGCTACACAACTAGTCATAACAAAAAGGGCTATCAAAACTAGCCAGCACAACCACATGCTATAACTGCCAATGCCCACTAAAAGGGACTAACACTGCTCCAAATCTGACTGTAGTGGACCCGATCCTCAAGCCTCCAAATCCTGGATTTCCAAGCCAAAAGAAAAGAAAGACACAAGCAAGAAAATCCAGAGTTTATTAGATATGACATCTAAACATATGACTAACAAGAAATGAATTAACATGATAAGGTAACTGGAATTAAAAATATAAGGAGAGCTAACATAAGCATTTAAGTAACAGTGGTACATACTTATTTAATTCTCGAGTATTGCATAATTATATCTTATTTGTTCTTTAAGATTTCCATATTAATCATTTCTCAATCCAAGGGTAATTAAACAATAATTACCTTATTTATACTTTTACTACTCTATGCCCAAGGAGGGGACAACTCCAAGGGACTGTCCATACTGTTGGGGGCCGAACTAATCAGAGGCCGGAGCCACGACCTCCGCCAGGAGGACCACAAGGCATGCCAGCTATCAGGGGGCCTAGCAAAGAAGAGTCGGTGTCAGAACCTCCCTAGGGCTCTCTCCGGCCGAGGAGACTCAAAGGCCAGGGGTGGTGCCTAGCCGAAGCTACACCAAACCGAGGTCATGCGACCGAGCAAAGCCAAGGGCCGATGGTAGGAGCTCCCTCCGGGTCACTTCTGTATAGAAGGTTCATTGCTAGGGGACGGTCCCTATCAACATCCAGGTGCACTGAAGCGTGCCGCTTCGGCCGAACGGGACAAATACATCGTTTGCTGCAAAGATTCCCTCGGAGACAGCATTCCGGGTTTTGCGCACATGGCAGACACATGCCTGACACAGAATCAGGTTTTCCGTGATTCCCGCAACATGTCAGGCATGCTTCGTTAGCTTTTCTGCCGCCCAATGCTGTCACGCGGCGTCGCCTGACATTATCAGGGCCGACTGGTCGGCCACACGCTCAGACGCACAGGCAGGACAGGCACACTGCCCCATGACACATCACAGCATCACACCCGCACCGAAGCGCGTGTTTCCCACTCTCCGATGTCCTA
Organism: Monotropa hypopitys; assembly: GCA_002855965.1. NCBI lineage: Eukaryota > Viridiplantae > Streptophyta > Magnoliopsida > Ericales > Ericaceae > Monotropa > Monotropa hypopitys. The sequence continues at coordinate 563 of NMUG010008038.1, read as the reverse complement.
TAAATAGATAGGAGCATTCAATGCAGAGGTAGACCTTCTCACTCTAGCCCAAGCTCTGCCATTTTACTTTCGCTCTCTAGAATCCTTGCTGACTTTACCATCGGAGGGTCCACCGGCGACATTCGCCGGTAGCCACCGTTAATACCTGGAGACCACCGCAGGAAAAGCTTACCCCCCAACATTTGGTGATTCTACTGGGGTTCCTTTCTCAAACTCTCAAACTCTCCGTTCTAGCAAGAAGATGACTTCCAAGAGCCAAAACTCTAGAGGAAACCAGTCCGATGGCCGAAGGAACAGGGGAAAGGAAATTTCACGGACAGGGGACTCTGCTCTCCGCACTCTTGAGTGTGCCCATGCCGGCGACGCCAGCTACCATACCAGTGAGTGCCCTGACCCTCCGGCCAAGCTTACCACGAGGCAGTACATCCGCCAGCTGGAGGGCGATCTGGGCCAAAGGGATCACCAAATTGATGCCCTCATCCAAGAAATAACCCTCCTGAGGGAAGCCAACGAGAAGAAAAGAGTGGCGTCAGGTCGTACCGAGGGGGATGACAGAGAGTACC
>NMUG010008037.1:0-11813 GCA_002855965.1 Monotropa hypopitys | reverse complement strand
TCTTGATACATGTGAATGTATGTCTTTCTCTCCCTCTTTTGAATTTGAGCAAAATTTACTAGTTGATGCAAATAGGAGGTTCTTCAGTCTTCGTTGAGTGTGTAAACGTGTCTAGGAGTTGTTGTGGGGGTTGTATGGACTCCCTATAGTATCAATTTCATATCCCCATGATTTGAATTGAAAACCCTCAAATTTTTATAAAAACCCTAATTTGACTTAATTTCGCAAAATTAGGGATTTGGAGAATTTGATGTGAGATTATAAAATTGACACTTGGAATGTGAAATTGGAATATATAAACCATGATAAAACATTGATTTTGGTCATTGGGCCTAACTTGAGAAATTGGGAAAACATGATTTTTTTGGAAATCAAGTGGTGAATGATATTGGATTTTGATCCTTTGAGTTGGCTATCTTATATGGGATTTTGATCCTCGAGATTTTGATTATTGAACGTTCTACATTCACGATATTACGCAATGGGGGTTTGACTGGACCCTTCCGTCGAGTCGGGTAATATGAGGAATATCACGGTTAGTGAGTTGATGAGCGACTAGCGCGGAATTAACCTAAACTCTTATAAATCATCAATGGTGATGAACCTTATTTTGATAATAGAAGATGGAAATAACTTTGGAAACCCCTTATTTGTATAAGGTAATGGACTTGACATGGACACTTGGTCTTTTGGAATATATTTTGGAAACACTTGGTCTTTTGGAAAATATTTTGGAAAATACTTGATCTTGGAACTTGAAAGAAATGGAAACAACTCTTAACTTGATAACTCTTTCAAAACCTTTTGGGTCCTCCATACATGCATCACATGTTTACTTCTATACTTTTTTTCACACACATGACATCTACATATATCTCTTGTTTAGGTTTCTCTACTAGGCTTATGTCTAACCCTCTATTTTTAGGGAAAGGATCATTAGAGTGGCTTGGAGTGGATTTCCAAGATTGCTAGAAGACTTTGAAGGCATTTTCATTGTATTGTACTCTCTTTTATTTCTGCACTTTTGTTTTAAAGTTGATGGTGACTGGTTTTGTAATAAATAGGTTAATGCTTTTCTTACTTATGCCTGCCTGCGATTGATACATTATGCATGTAGATGGTATTGGGTTGGTAGTCTTTATTTTAGTAGTTATTTAAATTGCTCTAATATCATCCTTCAAAAAATGTTTTAAATTTCTTGGGCCGTTACAAGGTTCGCGGGTCGTTGTTTCACGAGAGATTAGTTTTTGTGGAGATTCTTTTGATTTGTGGTCACCACTAATTCTTGTAAACGAGATTGATCATATTATTCATATATCGAATAAATCTTTATTTTTTATTAAACAGTGGTTGGTGATCGTATTTCTATTTACTTTCTCTCATTCCACTTTAATTCTTTTTAATATTTTTAAAAACTATTAAAAAGTCTATTCACCCCCCACCCCCACCCGCTAGACTTATTTTTTAATCCATTGTACGTATTTTTAGTATTATTCAGACATTTCGATGTGTGACCCATTCATTTCCACATATTGATTGACCACACCGACAATGCATATCGATATATGGATATTCCATATATCGGTATGTGACACATTCATACGAAAACCCAGAAATGCAAACACTGTTCATCTTCTCCAAAACATCGATTCTATATGCCAAATGGACACACAGACATGATGTTTGCTCAGACAAATTTTCTACAAACATCTATACATGCAAGAACACTTCTAACCATTCTTGGAACCTATAAATTACATCAATCTTGTCAAGAATACACAAAACCCATTTTTAAAAACCCTTTTCAATTAAACTCAAGTCCAAAAATTATATACACCCCAGAATAATATGTGTAATCTATAGAGTATGAGAAATAATGTGAGATGTTGTGAGATTCTTACTCGATTAGGTGAATTTTCGTGGTTTAGATCTTGATTTCTGGACAACTTCCCCCAATATTCCTCTTCTCACACTCTCTCATCTTCTCTCTCTCTCTAAATGAATTTTATGTGTTCCAAGAATCAGAATTTATTTTCCACCGATTGATTGTTAAATTTGGAATGCAAAAAAAATTCAACTGATTCATGTTTTATCAACATCTAGATTTTAATCTTCCCATATCTATATACATATTTTTTATTTCGATATACATTATTTTTTAAACATTTCGATATACCTATTGATCGTACTCATTCCCAATAGAAGAGTCACATATCGATATATGCACTTGCACATATCAATATGTGTCAATTCTTCCCAGCCAAACTCTAGAGAGTTGATTTCTCACATATCGATTGAATACCTTTCACATATCGATATGTGATCACCGAATGATCACACATATCAATATGTGTTCCTTACACATTTCACTATGAAAATTGTTCATGAGCCAAAAACCAGAGAACAAATTTATTACATATTGATATATAAACTTCTCATAAGCACACATATCGATATATAGGGTAATTTTTAGGCCAACCCTTAGTGAATTGTATATTGATCTATTCTTTAACCGAACTCCCAATGTAGGGTTTTATTCACTCAAATACCCTACTTTAACACAAATTCCTCTCTCGGAAATATTTTAATATCCAACTCGCATTAGTACTTTTATCGAATGTATTAAACTATCTTAAAGAAGCTAATTACAAAAATTAAACTTGCATTAAATTAAATCTCCAACAAATTTCTAAGACATGTGTTACAACTCTCCCCCACTTAGAAAATTTCGTCCTCGAATACATGTCTCAAAAATATGAATATTCAGATTTCATGATGTCTTCTCCTTCCTAGGTAGCTTATTCAATCCTGCGATGTTGCCATATTACTTCAACCCACAGTACTTCTCTTGTATACAACTTTTTCTCTTTTCCGTCAACAATTCTAATTGGCTTCTCTTTATAAGTAAGTTTCTCATTCAATTCTACTAGAACTGATTCTAGAATACAAATAGCATCCCTAATAAATTTTCAAAGCATCGCAACATGAAAAACATTATGTAAATGCAATAATTCAACTGGCAATGCTAAGAGATATGTCATTTCTCCAACTAGGCATGTGTGGTGTGGTCATCCAGAAGACCACACCAAGCATGCCTCATATGCCTGCTTTGCACGCCAAGTTAGCCACAACTATAAATACCCCCCTTAAGGTAGTGTTTACGGGACTTGTTTAGACTTTTGGACTTACTATTACACTATCCATTCAGTTTCTCTCTCTAGCTTCCTGATAGACTTAATCTTTAAATGCCCCATCCTGTCACTACTGACCAGTGGGGACTAACCCTTATAGTTGTAGGAGCCAAGCAGAAGGAACCCTTTCTTTTGCAAGCGAGTCTCCTTCCATCCTCAGGCATTCCTTCTACCACCCATACAGTCACCCTCCAGCGAGAAGAACACTAAGGCTGGAATCCCAGGAATAGGACACCACAGGTATATATGCAAGTGGTGTTATGTGCACGTGTCGTGTACCAACTACAAATATACATCCACCGATTACAAAATCTTGCACATAAACCATAACTCATTCTATTACTTCATTGAGTCCAACTAAACCACTTCTCAAGTCCAAAATTTACCACACACAACCTAGAACCATTATTCCATTTCCAAAAGTCCTCAAGACTTGCCCCACAATCATTCATCATTAACTAATCCTACTTAAATATCATTTAACAATCCTTAGACCAATCCTTTAATACTAATTCACAATTGACATTTTATCAATTTGTACACACCAACTATATGCCAAGAATATTCATCTAACAAAGTCATTGCCCTTAATCTACATCCATTACACATATCCTCGTTTCCATATTATGTATTTCTTGTCCAAATCACATGCCATTCATTTCTAGACATTATTCATGCAAAATGCTATCATTTTTGTTATTGCATAGCCTTGTGTCGTATTCAAGTCATTTTTCATTCATTTAAAAAAACACGGCGCATTTGGCGAATCACTTCTCAAACCATGTTTCACTTTCTTTAATTAGCACTGTCCTTTAGGCAAACATCTTTCTAATCCATTTTATTAATGTATTCTATCAAGCATTATTATTCGATAATCTTGAAAAGAGTTTCAAAGAAACATCGGGAAAACCCCAAGTAGATTCCCCATGAAAAAAAACCAAGTCACCATACTCATCAATAGCTCATGAAACACCAGAGCAATGCCAAGTCGCCCCTCTTAAAATTCTGTCAAGCGTCGAACCAACCCCAAATTGAGTCCCTATAAAATCACATCAGCCGGGATCATCCAAAGTGGGGTCACACAATAAAAAACTTCAGGTTAGCATACTCGTCAGTAGCCCCTGAAAAATATTTTCTTTAATCTTTTCATTTATATTTTCATATTCATTTCCATTTTCCTTTATTTATTCATTTCCATTTTCATTTATTTATTCATTTCCATTTATTTCTTTCCAAAAAAACATGTCGTGATGCAATTAGAAATTGTCATTTTCATAAAATTATTGAGGCATGTCTGTCTCAAAATCATGGCTCTCATACACACACATATCGAGTGTCCAAAATCAACTTTTTACCAATAATTGTTTTCATAATTTAATTTGCTCATAAAATGAATTATTACATTTCAAAATTCAAGTTACATAATTAATTCATCTTCAGTTATCTCATTCACTTATAATTTCATTATTTCAAGGTCAACTTTCCAGTTTATTGCCATGAATTCCAATTAGATAACCATTTCCCCAATTTAACCATAATTCTCTTATCATCGAACTTTCCACTTTCCACTTAATACACCAATACACACATCAATATATTCTTAAACATCCCAACCAACTAATTACATTATTAATTTCATTATTCCAAAGGTTTATGACCAAAATCCTAATTTCAATAAAATAAGTCTAGGGTGAGACCTCTATATACACTACGCTATACATCACACCCATGTGTTTCTTATCATTCTAATTGACAAATTAATCCACCAATTTCATCATACAACAAACCTAGGATTAAAATCACGAAATCAATTTTTAGGTTAAAACACTAATTTTATGAAAATTTGCTATTTCACCCAAAATACGAAATTAAATCTACAAACCCTCTAATACAACATTCATGTCACCTCATACCTCAAGTATAACTTACCAATTTCAAATTTATAGTAACCTATATTCCAATTTTGAAAGAAATCCTCAATAAACGAAATCCCCAAGTATTTTTATCTAGAAAACATATTTAGGGTTCTCTAACACTTGAATATACAAGAGGGAGACAACAATCAACCTCAAACATGTAAAGCCCGGAAATAATAGGTGAGAGTTCTTCATACTCGACGTATATATATAGATGAATGTGTATCCCATGAGATGATTTTCAAGGTTGATGAAGGGGAAAACTTATGAAAACCGACAGATGAACAAGAAATTTAAAGAAAAGGTGGAGAGAGATATAGAGAGACTGAGGACAGGGAGTCAAGTGGTTTGGGAGGGGAATAAATGAAGGGAATACGATAGGACTATGTTTTATATAACCCACTTCTATACTCAGCACAAAATCTGGAAAAAATTCCCTTGAAACTTCCTTTGTCGAACCATATACTGACATGTGGAAACCCCACATATCGAAATACTCAAGCACTAACCAACAAACTAAACGCCAAAATGCTCCTCATACTGATATTCGTGCAACTCACATATTGGTATGTCATGCGTGAGATATATAGATATACATATTGGTATACAAAGCACATCCAAAGAACATAACCAATGTATATCGATATGTGGGACAACACGTATTTATATACAATGCACATATCCACATTTCGGTATAGCTTCCAGAATGGAGGAAAAGCAAAGTATGATCACATATCGATATGTGAACCACATATATCGGTATACCTAGTCACTATTCATACAGTAAGCCAGGAATTTAATGCCAAACCATCCCGAACATATATACATTTAACCAAATCATTCTCGAACACAAGTATACCATTGCACACGATTCAAATTTAATTTCTTTTAATTAAATTCCTTTCCATCTTATAGTATGCAAATAATGATTGTTTAATGCTGCATCTCATATTTAATACCGAGGAAACTAAGATTGTGCTTATAAATGATATTGTAAAACTAAGAACCACAACAAAGCCTAAAAAGAAATTTTGATGAAATATGTTTTAGAAATTTTCTCGCATGCGCACTAAAACACGTGCCACTTATGTCGCTGCCTGGTCATGTCGATTCCCGCGCCAATGTCCGGATTCCAAATTTTGAGTTTTGAATCTGTGCCTCATGGGTTCATGGGAATTAGAATGTACCTCATGCCATGGACCAGACCTAATTTTTTGGGGCCTAATTTAGAAATGAGATTTCATAAATTTTTTTGAACAAAAATATTTGGGTTTTGTGATTGGGCTACACCTAACCCGTATCTCAGTATCTTGAATAGAGAGTCAGCAATAGTTCTCTGAAATTTCAAGAAATTTTTCTTTCTTCCAACTCCATTCATTCCAGAGACTAATTAAGCCCAGTCAGTTCGCAAGCATTTGATCTGGGCTAGTCAATCATACACCGACTGTATTTTTGGAATCAAACGTCCAGTGAGGTTATGGGTAGAGAAAATGACTCAAGAAAAATAAAATCCAAGATCAAATTGTCCAAATGTGATAGGAATTGTGCGTCAAACATTACTAATTAGTATTACGTTTCATTCATTTTTTCCCTAAGGAATCTGGTGACCTTTGCCTACAATTGTTCTCTTACTTTGTAAGGCATCTTGAAGGACAATCTGTATCCAACCAATCCATATCTTTATAAAAAGAAAGTCGAATCATTTTGTTTCTTTAATTTTATATTTGAACTATTACAGAATAATCAGGAATCTAGCAATAGTATAAACTTGTGGAAGTAAAAGATGAAGACGTTTTTGAATTTATTCCCATTTATCTCAATGTATCGTCATAGAGCATCTTTAATGGAAGAAATTAATGCAAGTCTTTTGTGTTATAAGAATATCCGGAATTCCTCACATTTTATAAATTTTTGCAAAGATCAATATTGTATCTACAGTCTCTCTGTTTTACAAAGATACTGAGTTGCTATAGCAAAAAAAATGTACGAGGATAAAATACTCTTGTACTACCTTCGCCGATCAACAGTTGCTAATTGGATCTTTTTGCTCGAATTGCTCCTATTTCTCATGTTTATGTACTCAAAGAAAATAGTTAGAGGACTTCCCACCTCTAGCGACCGAAAAGCTCTCCGATGACTAAGTTAATTCTGGATCAAAGAAGAAACTGAGTATAAGTGCAAAGAGAGTTCTGAGAGCAAAATAGCATGTACCGTTCATCGGTGGTTGAACTCTCGCTTATATACATGACTTCTGGATTTCCAGCTTCTCGCTGGAAATCGAGATCTCCATGGGACTCCTCATCCCTTTTTCTTGATTCTGTTGCTTATGATCGTTGTCTGGCCATATTTCCCGACAAGAGAGAATGTTGGCGCGCATTTTTACTGTTTGGGGAACTCTGAATATTCCTTCAGAAATTATGGCCTGACACGCGTGCTATCGTTCACGCGCTGATCGATACTTGGACACGCTGTCGGTCACCTTTTTCGCACTGTGTTACTGGTCGCCGCAATGGTGGATGTCGGTCGCACAGGGCCGACTTAATCCGCATAGTGAGCATCGCTTGTGCACATGTCCAGATATACCATATCTAATTCGGCACGTGCGGTTCTACATGACTGGTCTCTATGTTGTAAGGATGTTAGCCACACTATGTGTCACGGCCCAATCACACATGAGGCATGACCGGCCAACGAGCAAACTCACTAAAGGCCCTATTAAATGAGTTTAGGGATTCATCGAACAATTTTAGTTTGAATAATAGCGAAAGGCATGAAATAAAAAACCCAAAGAGTGCATTACTAACAATTACTCACATTTCATTGATTAATAATCCATGGTTACAACAAGAGCCATATTGGCTAATACATGAGACGACATAAACTGAGATATAATACTCCAAAAGCTCATATTGCTGCTTCTCAAATTCTGAAAAGGTTTTTAGAAAACGCATAAGTTATAAAGCTAGAGTGAATACACTACATGCTAAAATTACTAGTTTCATGGACAACCAAATTTTCCCTACAAGTAAATCATTTCAAATAATCATAGTATGAGTGGCTCAATAGCCTCAGGAGTAGTATTATTGACCCTTCAGGTCATATTAGATTTCGGCATCTTTCACGCATGAACCTGCAACAAGTGCATATCGATTGCTTAGGCATTCTGCCAGAGATATAGGATTGTCCACCAGTCTATCAAGTAAACCAATTACGGCCTCCACGGTACTAGAATAAGGGGGAGCTACTCCACAATATGCATAGTGGCATGATATCATCCGAATGACCGTCTGGTCTGGTCCCACCCTTATATCTCATCCTTGCATGCATGGTATCTGACCCTGCCTCCAGTATTCGAGCTCTTATTCATTTATGATAGTATTCCGTGGCCATGTTATGTCCGTGCCGATAATCACATAAAATATTTCATATGCTCTTCTCTTTTGTTTGCAAGTGTGATAACATAATAGGTTTTCGGCTTAGTAACCATAACAATACTTGTAAGAAGGAGTGAGCAAGTAAGAGAAAATACGAGTAAGTAAGACATGTAAAGATTCACCTTTTTTTAGGTTGATTTCTCCCTAAATCTCTCTTTAAATCTTCCATAACAATATAATGATTTAGTTTTCTTAAGCTTACTGCCGAACTGCTGAGATTACTGCTGAGCTGAGCTATCGGACCAAGGTGGCCGGACTGCTCTTGGCCAGTTGGCCGAGCTACTGGATAATACAAGTGACCAAAGGACTTACTGGCTATGCTTAATATATTATGACGAGCACTGGCTCATTAGTGCCGAGCTGCTCTGGTCCGAAAACCTTCTGTCCGGAGGACAGTGGCCGACTGGTTTTGTTTGGGAACTACATCTTACTGCCTAACATTAGTCCGGAGAACATTCTGGGTCGAAGGGTGATTATGCCGAGCTAAAACTCTACCAAGCTAAAGACTTGCCGAGCTGGCAGTTTGCCGAACAGCCAAACAATGCTTCTGGTAGACTACGCCAGTATGGAAAATGGTGCTCTGGCACTAAGACTAGTCAAAAAGGTTAGTGAGATGGTCCTGAAATCTTAGGGCTAAATGCCCGAGCTACTGGATTCACAGCCGAGCTAAGATAACAAAAGAATGGTCAGTCCTCCTGCCGAGCACTTGTGCTCTGGCAAGTGGGAGGTCGGCAATGCTACAGAAATGGTTTAGAGGTGTTCTGGAATGGTTCGATTGTGTTTGCCGAGCTGAAGTGAGTTCAACCGAAGGGTCAAAAGGGGTTGTCCGGTTGTTTGGCCAAGTGTCAAACACTGGAATATTGCCGAGCTAAAATATAAGGGTCTGGGTTGCTTCGGCTGAGCCAGATGGAAGGCTGCCGAGCTGATAACAGTGCAGCCAATCCTTTGGTGGACTTGCTAAACAGAACCAAAGACAAATGATTTATAACCGTAAGGCCAAGTGGTTACCTGAGTTGGGCTTTTGGTCTGCCAAATGGTTGCCGAGCTGAGATCTGTCTGGAGAGTGATGGTTCGGTCAGTGGAAGTCTTCTGAACTGGAACAATGATCTGGAGGGTTAAGGAAAAATTATTTTGAAGGGTAAGGGCTAGTCGGATAAGTATACTGAAGGTTTGGAAGGTTTGCCGAACTGCTAAGTGTCCGAAGATCAGAGCTTCTCTCACTAGAACTTGAATGTATGGAGGGATTTGGTAGGACTTGAATGCTTCATAATAGCTGTTTGTATAGGAATCCGGAGGGTTTGGTGCATTAATGACTTAATTAGACCCTTCTTTAATCCTACCGAACGGTGTAGTGACCTGTCCAATTCGGGTCAGGTCTAAGCTTTGACATGTCAGTCTGAAACCTGTGACGTATTGTCCCATCAGTTAGGAGGCTAGTCAGACCGGATAGGACCTGACCTTACAGCTCGATAGAGCTATTGTCGCATAGCTACCATCCGGGTCCGGGATGGGCCAGTTGGTTGGTCCGAACCAGGGCTAGTCTGGCCTGCCTCTTTTAGGTGGGCCTACCTTCTTGGGCTTCCTAAGCTTCAAATGAATTCTTTGGTTGGTATTGGACTTTTTAAATCTAAAACCAAGCCCAAAATGACTTTAATTAAATATTAGTTCATTCCCAAAATATTTAATTTAATTTATTTATTTATTAGAATAGTAATTTACGGGGCATGGTCTCACATCCTCCCCTACTTAAAATAAGTTTGGCCCCCAAACTTAAAGTAACCTATAGATAAGAATTGATAAAATAAAATTTACCTTACTCGAATAGTTCTGGGTACTTTTGGCGTATATCATCTTCCTTCTCCCATGTGGCATCGCTCCCTGATTGATTTTCTCACCAGACTTTGACTAAAGGAATTACTTTGCTTCAGAGTTTCTTCTCTCGTCGGTCTAAGATCTTTACCGGCCTTTCCTCGTAGGATAGATTCTTCTCGATCTCGATCATCGGTTGCTTCAGAACATGCGATGGATTTGCTATATATTTGCGAAGCATGGAGATATGGAAAACATCGTGCACGTTGGCTAATTCCAGTGTTAGAGCTAATCGATAGGCGAGTGGACCAATTCTCTCAAGAATCTCGAATGGGTCAACAAATCGAGGATTCAGCTTTCCCCTCTTCTCGAATCTGATGACACCTTTCATTGGCGATACTTTTAGGAATACTTTGTCACCTTCTTGAAATTCTAGTTCCTTTCGATGAGTGTCGGCATAACTATTTTGGCGATCCTGGACGGCTTTCTGTCGGTCTTGGATTATTTTGATCTTCTCTGTAGATTCCTGCACAATTTCTGGTCCCGTTAGTTCTTTATTTTTGACTTCTGTCCAGCATTAAATAGTTCTGCATCTCCTTTTATATAATGCTTCGAATGGTACCATCCATATGCTTGCTTGGTAACTGTTGTTGTAAGCGAATTCTGATAGTGGTAGATGCTCTTCCCAGCTCACTTGAAAATCTAACGTACAAGCCCGTAATAGATCTTCTAACGTCTGAATGGTCCTTTTTGATTGGTCGTCCACGAAGGATGCCAAGGTTGCCTCCACGATACTTTAAAATAATAATCACCAACCTATGATATTTTTTAATGAATCAATAAGGGTTTTAAAGAACAAGGATCATCAATAAGATACTTAATCATCTATGACCCTTAAACACACTCAATCCTTCTAAGAAATTACAATTAGACACCCTTAAAACTATAAGGTATAGACCTTACTTGAACTTTGAAGTTTAGGAATTAACCTCACACTTATAAACTTCAAAACTACTAACAATGGGTCACCTTAAGCAGAGGCGGCCCAGACATTTGGGTTGCCCTAGTTTGAAAATCTAAAATTTTGCCCTTTCCAATAGAAAATAAAAACTAAAAATTTTTTTTTGCCCCCAACCCATTGGGGTTTTCTTTACCTGTGGTGTTGCCCTAACCCCTGCGCTTGCTGGGCTTGCCCCAGGGCCGACACTGACCTTAAGCCCCCCAAACAATGATTAGAGAAGTCACAAAATACTTACATCAAAACACGGACCAACCCCAAACTAATTCCAAACTTTTCCAAAATTTCCAGGCAAAATGTTGGATAGGTCCCATTTTTCCAACTTATTTATGAGGGGGTCCAGGGCAATCAGATTTAAACGGAAATGCCAGGTCCCGTCCCATTTTTGCCATATATACCCTTGCGGTTGCGGCATTAATAAAAATTATTTATTTTATTAAAAACG
>NMUG010008036.1:0-11814 GCA_002855965.1 Monotropa hypopitys | reverse complement strand
TGTCTTTTTCCAGGGACTATATAAGTCCATTTAACCCCGAATTTGGACCATCTCCCTCATTTTGAAAACCCTATATCTCTCTCTAACCCTCTCTCTCTACCTCCATACTAAAACCCAAGCTTCTCTCTAAGATTTGAGGCATCTACAAGCCTCCATTGAAGAAATCCCAAGGTTTAAAGTTGTTCTACACGGCGAGATCTCTCTAGTGACCCGGTTTTCAAAGGCACATCTTCAAGTTCGAATTTCTAGGTTTTCCTCAAGCTCTCAAGGTAGGGTGATATCCATCACTTGTGATGTTCTAGGTTATGTATTCTCTTCCCTCTCTTTGAAATCCTAGCATTGTTGAGAAAATTTCGTATATGCATGTTTTTGGCAAAATTAACCTAGGCTTTGACATGTTATCTTAAAATTGAAGGTTCAATTCGAGTTCCTAGGGTCCTATGCTCATAATACATGAGCCAATTGCATGCTAGAATAATCCATGGGAAAACCCCCAAATTTTGTATAAACCCTAACTTGTAAAATTGGGGCTTTTGGTCAATTAGTGGTCAATTGATTAAATTGACATTGAATATGCGAAATTGAACTTAAATTGGGTCAAATTGGTGAGTTTTACTATGGGTCATGTTACATGGAAAATTGTCGCATGATGTGTCATGTTGCGTAAATTGAAATTGAAAGTAAATTCATCATAATTGTGTAATGCCTTGAACATGACGATTGGACCTTGATATAATTATCGACGAGAATGGACTTGATTTTTAGGGATTCCCAGGTTGAAAGACTTGTAACAATGATGGGAGAAATGATGTGTTAGATGCGGGAATGGACTTGATTTTTAGGGATTCCCGGGGTGGTCGCTCCACCCACGACTTTGTGCACAAAGGGGGCTACGTGAGCCCTCCCAATGGCCTTTGGGAAAGACAGATTGTGTTGACTTAGTGTGTTGACGAACCACTACTTTGACCTTGCCCAATCTATGTTACAATGATATTTGGATGAGTCCGGAATGGACTTGACCTTTAGGGATTCCGAGATTCATACCACCTTAGCTACCTTGGATGAATGCGGAATGGACTTGACTTGTAGGGACTCCGGGATTCATTCCATTGTGAGCTAGGGAGACATACGGGATGGACTTGATTTTTAGGGATCCCGCGGATTATGAATATGAGAATATTGGAACACATGTGACATAAGGAATGGAATAACGGTATAAGAAATGGGTATGATAAGTGTGTACTTTTTCGGATACTTGATTTCAGTATCCTTGGTTGGTGTCTTCCCCCATACTTTGACTTATGGTGTCACGTGTAGAGGTCGGATCATTACTTTGCATTGTCTCATGCATGTTGCTCTCATTCTTCTGGACATACACACACTCGTTCACACTAGCGTAGGACATACTTGTTGATAGATATTTCCCTACTTTAGCGTGACATGCTCTTTTTTAAAGGTTCTGCAGGTAAGAAACCCATGGTGGAGGACCTCGAAGCCCCCTGAAATATTGGAGAGTTTTGGTTCATTTTTAGACTTCTTGTATTGTTCATTTGAAATACCCGGTTTGTGGGTTAGTTAACCATATGGCATGTAATAACTAAGACTTGTTTTACCTTCTCCTCTACCCATTCTATGGTTTGAATTATGGTTTAGTATTTCCACACTCACTCTCAGATTTTCGGTGAACTTTAATAGGGTGTGTTTGGTTTGTAGATCTTTGTTTAATGATAGTGATCCTTGATTGTGTCCCCATTTGCAAATAAATAGTATTTTAATGTTATTCAAAAAAAAATATGGCTTGAAAATCCGGGGCGTGACACCCTGGCTCTCTCTGTGTTGTTGTACTTCTTTTCAGTTTTCCGGTTGTGGTTCTGTTGTAGTTGTACTTCTCTTTTTAGTTGTGGCAAGTAGTTCAGTTGTACTTTCTGTTTGTACTCTTTCAGTCTGTATATTGTATCAAGATTTCATGTAATGAGAATTTCAACTGCAATGTTGTTGTATAGTAACTATTAACTCCCCAATGTTGTGTTTATTGTATCTCAAAAAAAAATGTTGGAAATGTTTTACTGAAAAATGTGGGGTGTTACAGTTGGTATCAGAGCTTTCGGTTTGAATACCTTCGGACCGTGGGGAGACACCTAGTCTACATGGGTTCCTTAGGATCATTACGATTGCTATGATAATTCTCGTGTGCCTTGGAGCACCATTTGTCTTGGGTTTGTTCCTTAAAGTCGTTTGTCTCGTTTCGACTCCTCTTTGGTTTGCCGAGTCTCCTTGAAGTGTTGGGAGTTGAGTGTTATTCCTCCCCATAAGGCTATGGATGTGTTAGCGGTTGTGCGCTTGAATGCCTAGTTTTTTAGAGATTGATGGTATTGCTTCCGTTGTTTTGTTGAAGTTTTAGACTCTCTTGTGGTTGTAGAGTGGAAATTTGAAATTTTGGTAGGATGTGGAGACTTGAGGTTTGTTGGTTATCCTATTTAGAGGCATAACTTTGTGGTTGTCTTGCGGTATTGTAAATCTCTTGGGTTTTCTATTCCACCGAAGGTTGAAGTGTTGTGGGGTTTAGCCAACCTAGTGGCCTTAGACCGGTTGTGTTGCCTTGTGGCACTTCCTCTTGGAGCCCGCTGTGTACTCTTGTCCATTCTCTTGATGGTTGGATTCCTTCGTACCTTGGAAGTTTAAGCATGCTTTGTGGGTTGGATGGACATCCTTAGAGTTTGAATCTTTTTTTGTGCTCCTAGTGTGACTCATTGTGAGGTTTGAGACTAATTGGAGGATGAGTGTTGGGTTGAGTATCTTGTGATTTTGGTCTTCCTTTGGTTGGTTAGTTGAGATGGAAGAAGTGAGTTCGCATTGTGGTAGCCTGGTGAGCGGAATAGAATGAGCTTGTGACTTGAGGTCATGTGGATTAGGCTGTTTGTGTGTGTATCCTCGGTGTATGATTAGGATCGTTGGTGATTTGGTAACTAGACTTGTGCGTGGCACATCTTGGTGTTTGTCCGATAAATCATGATTTTGGCGAGTCATGATCTAAGTGCTTCCTTCCTTCCTTGAGGTTTCGGGATAGTAGTGTTCGTGGAGTTACCTTGTAGAATTATTTGAAGTGTTCCTTGGGTTTCAGTGCAATTATGTTTGATGATTTAGAAATTCAGATGTGATTTCAAATTCGAGTTGCGGTTGGAAGTGTTGTGCCTGTTTGGGTTGTTGCAGTAAGTGATTTGAGGAGTGATTATGATTGGGCTCCGAAGATTAAGAATTGTGTTTAGAATGATGAGTCTGTGGTGTTTCCTTGGTTTTGGCTTGTGTTGGCAAAGGATTCTTAGTGGTGCGTTAGTTTTCTGGCTTGCGAATGATAATGGAGTACTGGTTATTCCTAGTCGTCCTTAGTGGTAATGTCGTCCGAGTGCGTTGGTACTTTCCTTTACTCGATGATGGTGTTTTTGTGTTCCTAGCATTGAATTGGTGTTGACTGTTCCTATTCATCGTTTAGTACCCTCGCAATTGTCTTGAGTTGCCTTGGTGTTGGATAGTGTTCCTGGAAGCAACTCGTTGTTCGAAAAGTTTTTCGACCCCTCGTTTCGGGGTTTTGATGTGGTGATCATCTTTCGTCGTATATCTCTCGATGATTCATGGAATATTCTAAGTCTCGGGACTCGCGGAGTGGTTGCGCGTTGTTTGTTCTTCGTGCTAAATTCTATATTTTACGAAATCTTGTTTTTCGGAATTGCACTCCTGTGTTTCGCGCTCTCATGTGTTGGTTTGTCGAGCTGGTGCACGTCTCTTAAGTGCTGTGCCACTTTGAGAATTTAAATTGGTATCTTCTTCTTGACGTCGTGTCCCTTTTGGTGCTCGGACATTCCTATTTGGCAATGTGGTTATCTATTGAAAATTGATTTGAGAGTGTGTGATAAAAATGTCTGCGGGTAGACAGTTTGTGTCTTGGTGGTGTGATCTGTGAGATAATGCTATGCTTGTTGTGCAGCTTGTTGAGAATGTTGGGGTAAAACTTGGTCTTTTTGAAGTCGATTGTACCGACTTAGTTCTTGGAGAGGCTTGACATGACCGGTGTGTGTAGTCCGTGTCATGTGGTGTAGGAATGAACATGAAGGGTTGTTTTGAGAAGGTGAGTGGCCAGTGCATCTCAAAACAAACTTCTTAGTCATTCCGGTACCACACTAGGTTGAGTGTGGGTTAGTGTGTGAGCTTTTGGTGTTTGATTCTATTCTTTTGTGGCGTTGTGGTTGTTTGGGGCGATTCGAATGGCACGGTTGTTGCGTGACCATCCTCTGTGGCTTGTTTTGCCTTCGAGTCCTCCCTCGTGTCGGTTGGGTTGTTGCTGTCTATTTGGAAAATCTATCCTTGTGATCGTTTGGTGCGTTTGTGGTATCGAAGTCGTGGTGGATATTCTTGTGGTGGTTGAAAAACCACTCCTTTGCCTTTCGTAAAATTCCGGAAAATGTTTAGGAAAAATCGGATCGTACCCGTACCGTACCCGCGTGTCGGTATCGTATTCTTGTACCCAAAATCGTATCCTTGGCGTGTCCTTGGCGTATCGACATGTCCTTGTTGCATCTTGGCATGTCCGTGTGTCTTCGGAGTATCCCTCGCGTGGCAGTGTGTCCGCGGCGTGTCCTTCCGTATCCTTGATGTTTTGGTGCGTTCTCGTCCCGCCGGCTTGTTCGTAGCATATCGTGATGCATCTGTGAATTTTGTGGGAATTTTCTGAAAATTTTCCTTGCGGTTTGACTCTTGGTACCTCAGTTTTTCGTTGAAAATCTGTGTCCCTCTTGTTCGGGTGATTTATAGTCGCATTTGAAGTGCGAAAATCATTCTTTTCTAAGGAACTATTGCCTTTCATGGCGAAGATCGTGCGTATTTTAAGCTTCTCGTATCTCCTTGTGCGTTGTGGAATCCCTTTTGAAACTTGTTTGCAAGTTGAGAAGTTGTCCGAATTCCATTCTGAGGTATTCGTGAGGAAAAGTGGGAAGCGTGTCGTGTGGAACTTGGTTGTTGGTCCCTCGTGAAATTGTTCCCAGTGGAGAACCTGTTCATTCTTTGTGTATGCTCCATATGAAATCTATTCGTGTGGAAACTCTTCTGTTCTTCGTTGTGCTGTGACGCTTGACCTTAGAAATTTTGAGGACAAAATTTTTGTAAGGAGGGTAGTTTGTAAAACTCCTCAAATTTTAGTTTGATTGACATTCGTTTCGATGAACTTTTCGTTGGAAATCCACTTTGAATTAAGTTCTGGGGTATCTAAAAAAAAATTTCATCGTATCAACTGCCCGTGTATTGCTTAGAAGTCTCGTTGGAACTCTTGGGATTTGTTGAGATCATGTTCGGGCTTGTCCGGGATGGCCTTGGAACCATTCTGCATCTTTTATACAATTTTTGGTGCAGTTGCACCGGTGCAGGTTGGGGTTGCACCGGTGCAGGTATTGTCCAGAGTGCACTGCTTTCTTCTTGAAGCAGTTGCACCGATACAGGCATTGGGTGCACCGGTGCAGGGGTCCTCCAATGGGTTCTGCTCAATGTTTGCATCGGTGCAGGTGGGGTTTGCACCGGTGCACAGAGGTTCGGATTTGGGGAAGAAAGGTGTGCATCCGTTGATGCACCGGTGCAACGGGGGTTTGCACCGGTGCAGATTAGGCTTGCACCGGTACACCTGTAGGTCCGCAGCCTATCATTAAGGGCAAAGTTGTCTTTTCGCGTGGGGTCCTATATATATTGTGTTTGGACGATTTAGGGCTTTCCAAACCCCATTTTCTGCAGATTACTCTCCCTCTCTATCTCCCTCTTCTCTCCCTCTCACGTCTCTCCTCCATGGCACTCCATCCATGGAGCTTTGAAGAAAACACGAAGCACAAACATCGACGGGGATGTCGAGGGCTTCGCATTGACAGTGTTGGTTCATGTACACTCGGTAAGTCTTTTTCCTCTCTCAAACCCTAGCTCCTAATTGTGTTCTTCCGTGTTTGATGACGGTTGTATGTCGTAGGGTACGACGAGAGCTTTGTAGCGGCGTATTTGGATCGCGTGGATATTTTCTGGCGATTGCTCCAATGGACTTTTCCGGTGACTCTCCGGTGACTCTCCGGTGGGTAACTTCTAAATCCTACATTGTGTGCGTGAGTGTGCGTATTTCCATTCCATGTTTGTGGCTTGTCGGTCGTAAATTCATTACGTAATCGTATCGTTTGTCATTCGATTCCTTGGTATATAATGCCTAGTCTCGTCGTTATCGTTTGATTGATTGATGTTGGGTTGGTCTCGGGAAATTGCATCGGTTTGGAATGGTATTGGGATAGAGAGAGAATGACCCGTGTGTCGAGGATTACCCTTAGAGTGGTCTAAGTTCCAAGTGTTTGATGGAATGCCCGAATGGGCCTTAAGGTGGAATTTGGGTGTAACGACCTTGCCGAAGTTGTAGAGATGAACGTTTAGGACGTGTTTGATCTACTTGGGTCTTTGTGGCATGACGAAAGTGTGAGTATTGGTGAAGTGGGGATTTTTCCCCCTTGTTGTCAATTGTGGTGAACGTTCCAAGTATATTGAGGTGTCTTAACTTGAAATGAACATTGTAGAAATAAAATGGTAGTGTGTGTGGATAACTCTCCTTGGAGAGGAAATGCGGAAATTGGTGAGAATTGGATTTAGCCATGGGCTTGTCATGAATGGGGTGAACTTGGTAACTAAATGGAAGTCACCCAAAATGAAATGAACGCAATGAATGTAAGGAATGGCAAATACGGGGATGGATCTTACGAGGACCGTCCTTGGAAAATCCTAAATCTTTTCAGTTAATCCCACCAAGTGAAACATTAATGAAAGAAATGTGAAGAGAGAGTTGTGATGTGATTGATGGCGTACAGAGGATACCATCTTGGGTTTGGGATGTACTTTGCCCCAACCCATGTGATGTGACGAAATGATTCTTGAAAGCTTACGGAGTGAGGAGGTTCTTACCCTTATGACCGGAATATGTTGATGGTATCCATCCGGGTAGGATGGTTCATGCCTAAAGGTGTCAAACGGGCCGTGACGACACGGTCACGGCACGGACACGGCACGTTTGGAGGCGACACGGCATGCACGAGGCACGAAAAAATGTCTGACACGACACGGAACGACACGATATAAATTGGCACGAGGCACGACACGAGCACGAAATTGAGCGAAACGGCACGGGCACGGCACGGGCTGAGGTGGCACGTGACATGGCACGACACGTTGAAATGCTTGGCACGACACGACACGTGACATGTGGTCAACGACATGAGGCATGACACGACACGAATATATTCTAGCACGGGCACGACATGAGCACGACACATGCATGTGCACGGGCACATAAGGTGATTTGACACGGCACGACATGACACAAAAAGTAAGATGATGGGACAAGCACGACACGACACGATACGAGCACCATTGGAGGCAAATAGTGCTTGTTAAATATTTTGTTTATATGAAAAAATTAACTTCTCTATTAAGAAAAAATGAATACAAATTTTATTCAATGTTCTAGTCCCTCTCCATTATGGTGTAATTTTTTCTATGCATTGTCAAATAAAATAAAAAATATTTTACCTCGAATGCTCGAAATAAAATTGTTAAAAATAATATAATGAATTAAATAAAGCATTATTGAATAATGTAACAAATAAAATGAGAGATAGAGAGAGAAACTACGATTTGTTAGAAAATAAAAAGTAAAATGCTTTTTTGGCGAGATACTAAAAATATAAGAAATTATTGAAAATAAAAAAACTAAGATGTTGTGAGGAATTTTATGGAATAATAGTTCAGGGAGAGACTTCATCCGATTAGATTTAACTTCTTTCATAGAATTTCGATGGTATAGTAAACTACTCAAGTGTTACACAATTATTTCTTTAAAAAATCAGAACCGTTAGATTTGTTCAGAACGTGTTTCTAAGGCACTACGCGAAGATTTACGAGAAAACAGTTTATGTACGTGCTTCATCGGAAGAGTTTTTTGCAAAATAATTCTTAAAAAACTCATCCGATCAAGTACCTACATGAATTATTTTCTTGCGAATCTTAACGTAGTGCCTTAAAAACACGTTATGAACGCATCTACCGGTTCTGATTTTTAAAAAGATAATTGTGTAATACTTGAGTAGTTCATTATACCACCGAAATTTTGTGAAATAAAGTGAATGTAATCTGATCGCGTAGTTGCCGATATAGAAATATTATCAAATTAGGAGAGAATAATATAATCGATAAGATGTTAAATTATAACATTTTAGATCGAATAATTATGAGAACCGTTATGTACATACCTTTCAACTATATACATCGCTGTAACTTCTATATGAACCGAGCTAGTATGCTATAGTGTAATGTAAGGTAGCCATGCCATGACAACTAATGGACGACAATCTACACCGTTAGATGTGTTTAGAACATGTTTCTAAGATGATGTGAGAAATTTTATGGAATAATAGTTCAGGGAGAGACTTCATCCGAATAGATTTAACTTCTTTCATGGAATTTCGATGGTATAGTGAACTACTTAAGTGTCACACAAACGAAAGAAGATGTGTTGAAGCGGGATCTCAGGTATACAGAGATTATAATGGCCGAGAGCACAAAAACGAAAGAAGATGCGATCTATCAATGAATTAATTTTTTTAATTGTTTGTAATTCTAAATTCTTCAAAATAGACTAAATAAACGATTAGTAAACAAGTCGTCATGACAAAATTAAAATTTCAAAAAGCACGATATAAAATTAAATGGACCGACACGACACGAAACGATTTGAAATAATACGACACGACACACTTAAAAAAGCACATCAGGGCACGGCACGAGAAGGGCACGACACGACACGTCGTGAAACGATGAAGTCAACAACACGACACGACATGACACGATAAGGTAAACCGGCACGACACGGCACTATACGAAACACGATTGTCACGACACGATGCGACACGATAAAGTAAATGGGCACGTCATGAAGCACGATAATCATGGCACGACACGGTACGATAGATTCATTTGGCACGAAACGGCACGACACGAGGCACGATAGGCACGTAAGATTAGAGGCACGGCACGGCACGACCCGCACGTTTTACACCCTTATTCATGCCCTACCCGCGGTATTGCCACTGGGTTAAGGATGGTCGATGCCCTTCCCAGGATTGTACTCTTCGAGGGCGAGTACCCCCGCATGGCTCCTTGTTCCGCCCAGGAGTCCTTCATAGCGGGCGTTCGTCTCCGTCGTGACTCCCTTGTGTCGCCAAGGGGGAAATATGCGTGTTGAAGAGACGACTGCGGTGTCCCATAACCCGGCCTTGTATTGTGGAGGGTAGGACGGTTGCGACCTCCTGTTCCGTGCTTGCGGAAAGGATGATAACACTTGCTGGCCTAGGCAGGTGGTGATGATGATTGTGAGGAATGTTAAAGAAAAATGAAAAGCTACCTATGTGACCCAAATATCCTTCAAAGTTAAACAACACCAAAATCCACAATACGGTTATGTACTTATCAAAGGAAATGGAATAGGTAGAGTTGTCGAGGTTCCATTGTATTTGTCGGGATTGTTGGTTAGTGGTTTGGGGTGTTGACCTTGGTACAATGGTTCCCTTGGATGATGGGGAAAGGTGTGTGCTTACGGTTGTTGGATTCCTTCTCGAGAGTTCGGGATGTGGTTACTTAGTCTTGGTTGTAGTCTTGACTAAGAGTTGGTGAGATTATATGACTTGGTCCTTCGTGTGTCGAGCGTGGTTGTGTGACCTTCCATTCGTCGATCTTGGAGATACTCTTAGTCTCACTTCTCTTGCGTGTGTGTGTGTGGGTGTGTTGTACCCCGTTGTTGGCTTTGCCTTACCTGTGGTCCGTTCTGCTTAGGTTCGCATGCGCTCGTGTATGCTTTGTAGTCTTTAGCTGTTACCGTCACTGAGCTGTTGTGTGCTTAGACCCTCCTTTCTTTCTCTTTTCCAGGCTTGTACTGTAGGGTTTCTCTTGCAGGGGTTGACTTGGAGCTTGTGCTGGTAGCTGGTTCCTTTGGAGCTGCGGCCCTGGCTCTCTCTGTGCTGTTGTACTTCTTTTCAGTTTTCCGGTTGTGGTTCTGTTGTAGTTGTATTTCTCTTTTCAGTTGTGGCGAGTAGTTCAGTTGTACTTTCTATTTGTACTCTTTCAGTCTGTATATTGTATCAAGATTTCATGTAATGAGAACTTCAACTGCAATGTTGTTGTATAGTAACTATTAACTCCCCAATGTTGTGTTTATTGTATCTCAAAAAAAATATGTTGGAAATGTTTTACTAAAAAATGTGGGGTGTTACACGTGATGACCTTGGCTCGGTGTGGTAACAAGGATAAGGGAATGGATATAATTGTATGCGGGAATGATCTTGGCTATATAGATCCCGGAATGGTCGCACCATTCACGACATTGTTCACAATAGAGGTGATGTTAATCCTCCCAACGGCCTTTGGGAATGACGGAATGGAAAGGTTAGTGAGTCAGCCAACTACTATACCAATCCCGCCCTATCAAAGTTACACCGCGGAAACATGTTAAGGAGGAAACTTTGGATAACATGGAAGGTCTTGGCGAGATGCTTCCATCGTGAGTCCATTGTACTTGACCGATAAATCAAATTGAAATGTGAATCTATCATGCAATGGAGAAATAAACAGCAATTTATAATCATATTCATTTAGATGTTTGCATTGTAACACTCCGCAAATTTTAGTTTTCGTTTCGACGGTTGTCGTCTCGCTTGGAAGTCTCCTTAGAACCTTTCGGACTCCTTTGGGTCGAGTTCGGGCCTGTCCGGAGTGGCCTTGGACCCAAATCTACAATTTTATTTCATTTCTGGTGCAGTTGCACCGGTGCAGATTGGAGTTGCACCGGTGAAGATTGGAGTTGCACCGGTGCAGGGGTTGTTCTAGAGTGCACTGTCTTCTTTTGAAGCAGTTGCACCGGTGCAGGCATTTGTTGCATCGGTGCAGGTATGGTCCAGAGTGCACTGCTTTTCTTTCAAAGCAGTTGTACCGGTGCAGGTCTTGGGTGCACCGGTGCAGAGTGTGTCCCGTAGCTTCTGTTCTGGTTTGCATCGGTGCAAGTGGGGTTGCACCGGTGCAAGGGTGGTTTGCATCGGTGCAAGTGGGAGATGCATCGGTGCACAAGGGTTCTGAGTCGAGACAGTAGGTGTGCAAATGGGGTTTGCACCGGTGCAGACCTGACTTGCACCGGTGCAGCTGCTGTTTTTCTGAAAATCATTAAGGGCAAAGTTGTCTTTTTGTGTGGGGTCCTATATAAATGTTTGGGCTCGAGTTTGGAGCATTCCAAACCCTATTTTCCAGATCCCTCTCTCTCTCTACCTCCCTCTTCTCTCCCACTCATTCTCTCTTCAAATCGAAGGTCAAAACGATCTCGGATCGAGTTTTGCGAAGGAGAAATGTGGTTCACCGCATCAAGATCTATCTGGCAACGTAAGGATTGAAGTGATTCGTCGTCGTTCATCGGTAAGTCATTTTCTCAAGTTTGGATTCTTGACTCGTGCCTTTAGGAAACATTGTAGTACTCATCGTTGTGATCATTTTGATGTATATAGGTTCGCGGCGACTTCTCTGGTGATTTTTCCGGCGACTCTCTGGCGAGGTGATTCCGGTGACGATCAATGTGGGTAACTCTTAAATTCTACCTTGTGTGCGTGGAAATGTTTGTTCTAAATTCACTCGTTGTCATTTAATCATTCGATTGTTTGTTGCTCGAATTTCCCCCTTGCACTTTGATTGAGTAGTCGAATTCGTAAATCATTCGTG
>NMUG010008035.1:0-11814 GCA_002855965.1 Monotropa hypopitys | reverse complement strand
TGAGTGTATATATTAATGACTGTGATAGAATTGTATGACTGAGACAAATTGAGAATACGACTGAGACAAAGAGGTAAAATGTATAATAAATTAGAGGAACTTTTCAATTCTGATCCATTAGAAGAAAGCAAATTGCACCAAACAACATTCCAATCTAGACCAAAGCCCATGTAAGCCCGGTAGAAGCCCATCTAATCGTACACCAAACGAAACGGAAAAGGCCCACCCACTTAACGCTTCTTCGCACACGGCTTCCATGCCGCGTATGAGCGAGCTCACCCTAACCCGACCCGAATCACCCTCAATATAAATGACTGTAGTCTTCCTGCCCAATCATCTTTCCTTCTCTGCTCTCCGTCGTCAACGCTCGATTTTTTACCCTCCAATTCCCTTTAAAACCCTCCAATCGCAAAACCCCCTCTCGAATCTTCAGTCCCATCCACCGCAACCCACAATCACACACTCGCATGCCCTTCATTCTTTGATTTTCCTCATTCTCTTTTCCAGTTTTCATTACCGAAAAGTTAGGGCTATTCCGTTGGATAGAGAAATTGGAGCAAGTGCCTGAGTTTGATTCCAATGGATGCCGCGGCCAGTGTTTCCGCCCCACGCGGTGTCTCTCTGCCGTTGGCGTCTTCCCAGCCTTCACGCAAAGAATGGCGCATAGTTTCCGAGCAATCGATCCGAAACCCCAGCAGCGAGGTGTTTATTTACTGAACTTACTGTCATTGTCTCCATTCTTTGACAAGTGAGGGGTTATTTGTTTATCGTCGACCTGTGTAATTTTTTTATATGGAACTTGTGAACCTAGGACTTGGAGCATTCGAAACTAGGGCAGTCGGATGAGAGAACGATATATGAGGTAAAGGATGTGTTCTCTGAAACTAGTTCTTTTTTTGGTTCGAAATCAGTGAAAATGAGTGCGTTTTCTGTTTTGTCAAGGTGCAGCAGGGAAGAGAGCCGGCTGATGTAGACTTCTGTTCGATTACCATTGACGGAGGTTCGGAAAATAATGTTTTGCAGCATCGTCTTCACAGTGTAGTGAGGCAAAGAGAGGAGCTGCAACATATGGAGATGGAGTTTAGGGCTCAAATCATTGCAAGATCGGAGATAATCCACATGCAGAACAGCTTTGATGCTCAGATAAAAGAGAACTCTAATGTCAATGTCAAGCTTCAGGTTTGTTTTTCTAAGTGATCGAATGCGTCACTTGTTGGGTTTTTGGAGTCTGTTTAGTAATGGACATGCCTCCATGTGTTCACGAATTCAATTAGGGTTATTACGGGAATTCTTATGCGGAAACCCTAACATGTTAGTTGCTTGCTACCCTAGGAGCTGATCTTGAACTCTTTTTCTCCACTTGACATTAATGTGAAAAATGGCGGGAGAGTGAAAAATGCAACTTACCAGACCTCGTATGCGTGCATTGTAATTCATCGTTTCTTCTTGCTTTTGGTTGTATGTGTGGTTCATCACCCAACTGAATTAACGGTGTATATTGTGACTTTTCCTGATAAATATGGTTTCATCTGGTGAAGGAGCAACTTCATGGTATGGAACAAACAATACATGAACTGGAGAGGAAGATGGAAGAGAAAGATAGAGAGCTTCATGCCATTAAATTTGACACTGAAGCGGTTCGTTGAGCTTTTTGTGCTATAATTGTTCCTTTTTGTGTCATTTTAAAATGTCTTGTGTCATTTTAAAATGTCTGGTTGGTGATTCAGTCATTGTTCTCTATTTTGCAGGCATGGGCAAAGGAAGATCTCCTTAGAGAACAAAGCAAAGAATTGCAGACCTTCCGGTGTGTGTTAGGGTCTCTAGAATGCTATTCTCTATGATAGACATGTTCAAACTACTTTAATCTATTTTCTCTCATATTGTTTCTATAGGTGACATGCCTAACATTCCACAAATGATTTCGTTCCTAATAGAGTCTTATCGCACATCCACTCCAGTCTTCTTATTTCGGTTACACTCATCTTACTTGAATGTTGTTTCTTAATGGGCCTAACACTTTGTGCTATCATTTGCACACCAATTCCGAAGCACTTTGTCACTTCTTCCATCAGACTTGTATTATGTGTTACATTCTCGACAATATCTTCATTCTTACTAACAACTGAGACTAGATATTTAAAACACTCACTTCTTGGTAGCTCGTGATTTTGGAGGGGTACTGTATCAATACTAGCATTATGGGTGTCACTAAACTTACATTCTATCTAGTCCATTTTAATTCTACTAATCCTAAATTCCTTTCACTCCAATGCTTCCTCCATGTTTTCATCCTAACACGCCACTTGTTTCATCTACTAAGACAATATCATTCGTAAATATCATATACCATAGTACATCATCCTGAATGTGTCTAGTCAACTCATCCATAACTAAAGCAAACAGGCAATGTAACATCCCAAACTCCAAAATTACACAAAAAATTAAAAATTTTAAACTTCTTTACTAAATAAGACTCAAGTAGAATTTTTCAAAATAAAGTAACAGGAACAAAGGATCCTCAAACATAAAACCCAATAGTACTGTAGAACTCTAAACTCCAAAAGAAAAATAATCATCAAAATGAAACCACTAGCTATTACAATTTTTCTATCAACAGTCTCTGAAACAAAAGACAATAAAACTCGACCAAGAAACTAAGAAGTGCCACAAGTCAAATCTTCCAAAGGTCCTCCTCAATAGGCACTAGCTCCTCAATCACAGCCAAGCCTCCAATGACCACCTGCCTTGTAGTGGACTACTAACCCAAACCTATTTCTAAGCCAAAGACAAGGAAACAGAGTGTGATTATAATATTTTTAACTTCCAGAACACAATTAATATCAGTGACGGAAAATCATGAATATGAGCAGTTATGACTTTCATTCCACAATTCAACTCATGCATGATACTTCATATATATTGGCAAAAGCCTTTTTTCAAAAGATTTGAGCATCCCATGCCCTGAAAATAGCTACTACTATAGGTAGTAGTTCGTACGCCCCGCGCACTAAAGTTTGGGGTACGTCCCACCCACCCGTTAGACTTACGCTGGTTGCCAACCACTGGCCTTACTAAATTGCCAACAACACCACCCGTCCCACGGAGGTATGCATAATATATATAGATGCATATTATGCTTTCCAACTCAACTCATGCATTTATGCCTATGCATATCGTCACATTATGCCATCGTGTTCATGCATATCATTCTCATCATGTATTCATGTTTATCCATATCATTCTCATCATGCATCCATATTTATACATATCATTCTCATCATGCATTCAGGCGTTAATCGCAACAACTATACCGTTACTTCTCATGTCATAACAAACAGTTAACTAAAACAACATTGTGAACGTACAATTAAAAATACTACATTCTTACACTCACCAGTACCGATGCTCAAACCTTCTCTTTGCCCTTGAGTGAGGCCTCAATGCCTTCCTCGAGTGTCCCTGTCAATCAAACTAAAAACTTCAGTCCACAGGATAAATAATCTGACAAAGAGAAATGAAATCATGAAATTACATCAACTAATTAGATAATTATTTTTAAACAGCTTATAAAAGTCTTATAATTATCTCCCAACATCTTCCAAGACATCCCAAGATTTTTCTTTCAAAATGTCAGAATTTTACAAACCACGACCGGTCGACCGATTTCTCGCGACCGGTCGACGCCACAAAATTGAACGTACTGACATTCCACGACCGGTCGACCGCGTACACGTAGACCGGTCGACACCACATAATTGGCCCACTGACTGACCATGACCGGTCGACCGCGTGTGCGTGTACCGGTCGCGGCTGGGCAGAAAAGAATTTTTTCTGCAACTTTGATTTGACGAACTATAAATCTTCAACCTCCAAAACTTCGATCTAAAAGCTTCAAAACCAACAAATCAAAGCATTTAAAGTGTTCTAACCATACCCACACTAAACATATTTGATTAGTGACTTCAAACAACCCTTAAACACATCCAAATCTCATCAATCAACCCCTAATCCCACCATTTTTTCCCAAAAACGAGATTAAGGATTAAAATTCCGATCTAGCCCTAATTAGGGCCGAAATGAAAAATCGAAAACGGTAAAAAGTATCTTACTTGCGTTGACAACAAGATTGTAGAAGGAATTTTCTTCAAACGATTACAAGATTGACCTCCGGATTCAAATCTTCCAAGCTCTCTCTCCTTTGTTCTTCTCAAGCCACCTCTCTTATGATTAGGGATTATGATTAACCCTAATGAAAAAATACTCTAATGACAGATTTTTAATGTAGTTTACTTCCTTACCCTTCCACTAAAACACATATTTACCCTTATGTGCCACTATTCATACTCCTAATATACTTAATACCTCTTAAGCATATTTTATAATAATTAAACTCCGTAACTATTACCCCTTTAGTTAAAACTCAACATGAATATTAATAATCTTCCTAATTCCCTTTTGACAATTGTTAAAACATTTTAAAATTATAAATAAAGGAAACGGGTATTACAGGCAAGAATTCAAAGTAGATCCTTGATGTAGTTCAATGTGATTGGAAGTTTTTTGTTTCTCCTATTGGGATTATAATGGTACTGCCCACACTTTCATACATATACTTAATCACATCAATATACCATTTTGTCACCTCATTCCTCTCCAAAACCCACCATGTAATGTTTCGAGGCAACTTATCATAGACTTTTCCCAAGTCTGAAAATCATGTAAAGATCCTTCATTTTCTCTCTGTACTTTTCGACTAGCTTTCTTAACCAAGTATATTACTTCTATTGTTGATCGTCCAGGTATAAATTCAAATTGATTGATAACTTTGTCATTATCTTTGGATGATGCTCAATAACCCTTTCCCACATTTTCATTGTATGGATCATCAATTTAATACATCTATCATTATTGCGACTTTGTATATCCCGTTTATTTTTATATACGGGTACTAGTGTGCTCCTCCTCCACGTATCAAACATCTTTCTGGATAGAATGATCTTGTTGAACAATTTTGTCATCCCCAAGCCACAACACTCAACAAATTGTAACTTGATACAAATTTGAATTGTGTCACACAATAGCCCTCACATACTGGTATTCTTCATCATCCTTTCTCTCCTAGTTCAGTAAGAATTAGCTTTTGTCTTCACTGTCCTTCACTCATCAAGGAGAACAGAAGAAAAAAGTATATCTTCACTCTCTCCATTCATAAACCTGTCATTAGTGGTTTCCCCTGTTGCTTGACTTTCCTGTTCTTGTGGATGTAATCTAATGTGGTGCAATTGTTTTAACTTTTTTTGGCAGGAGAGAGCGTGATAACTTGGAAGCTGAAAAAGCCCAACACGTGAAACAGATACATGACTTTCAAGAGCATATTCAGGAGAAGGAGAGGCAGTTCGTCGAGTTGCAGGAGCAGGTTTGTTAAGTTGCATGTTCTACTGCACCTGTTAAGTGATAGTGAAATAGTTTACATGTGTTTTCCGCTTGGGTAATGTGGTTAGGTTATTAGACCTTTGTTGTTGTGGTTCTGGAATTTAACCTTGGGTGCTATTGGAAGAACAGTGTCATTTGGATCAGATGTTCACACATTACTCACTGAATTTGCATGCTTGGAGTTTTGCTTTTTATGTTGAGGCTTCTTTGACTCGCCTTTTTCCCTTTTGGAACCTGGTTAATTTGTTAGTTTTTAGATCGTTGGATGTTTAATGCATTCTTTGGATGGTGCATTGCCTAACAATAGCTTTATCTTTCAGCATAGAGTTGCTCAGGAAGCCTTGCTTTATAAGGATGAACAATTGAGGGATGCTCAAGCATGGATTACACGTATCCAACAAGAAATGGATGCGTTGCAATCAACTACTGCTCACTACTCACTACAAGCTGAATTGCGAGAACGAACAGAGCAATATCACCAGCTTTGGGTTGGTTGTCAAAGACAGGTTGTTGAATGCGGACTCCAATTTATGAGCTGAATTGGGCATTATGTTGCAAGTTTCATGTCAATGAGTGGAAGGGATTATATGACATTTGTTGCCATCGGTTTCTGTTTGATAGTAATTTGGATCAACCTCAATTTTTGTTGTATCTTAGTCATTTTGTTAGTGTCGTTAGTAAAAAAGGGTGACCCAGTTCACGAAGCTCCTGCATATGTTGAGTCTGGGGAAGGTTGATGTACGTAGCCTTACCCCTACATGCAGAGGTGCTGTTTCCGAGAATCGAACACGTGACCTACATGACACAATAGGGTAGCTTTACCGCTACGCTTGTCCTCCCTTCTGTTAGTGTCTTAGTAATACTTTTTTATATATGTGGGTTGTCTATCTTAGTTTGCCGAGCTGGAGAGGCTTCATGCGCATACAATACACCAACTCCAGCTTGAACTGGCAGATGCAAGAGGAAGGAGTGGAACTTACCCTAAGGAAGCACATACGCCCCAAACGAGCTCAAAGGATTCTTCTCATTCTGAACATGACAATGGAAACCAACTGGATGTCAATGGAAGTATCATGCCAAGTGAAAATATTGGGGGTCTTCCAATGGGAAATTCAGAAAATGTTTCATCCTTTGTCTCAATTGGCAATCCTTCAACTGAGGTAAAATGCATTCTCTTGTTTATTTTTTCTTCCCTCATCTTCTCTTTCTTGAAATTACTTGCAAGTACCAAATCGTAAACTGGTAGTTCCAAAAATTTTTATGTTCAGAATATCAGGATATCTTTTTTGAATACGGCTTCCAAGGGACTATCCTTTCATCTTGGTTCACGTTTGTGACAATGCTTTTGAAGTGTGGTGAATTTAGGATCCATGTGAAGCACTCATGTTGTGGACTTCCCTGATGCCTTTTCTTTTTGGTCTTTTCTATTTCTGCATCAACTGAGGGCAACTTGAGAGATATTTAAAATAGATGGTTTTGTAATCTACAACAAAAGAAAAAAAAGTGATACTTCGCTTATAGGAGGAGATCTAAATAGGCATGCGATTATATATTGAAAACTGATATAAGTTTGTTAAATTTAAATAGGCATATATCCTTTGATTGTGTGCAATGGTGAAACATGATTTATCTAGCGGACTCCAATTGATTACAACATAAGTCTTGAGTTTAGTTTGGTTTGTCTTTTCTCCTTTGGAGCTTTCTTATGATTGCTATACATTTCTTCGTCCTAGCAAAGCAAAGTGTAGTGATTACCTTAAGGCGAACAGTATAATCAAATTTTTGTATTTCTTTCGATGATTTAGCTTTTGTTCACTTTCCATTGCTAGGCCAATCATGTTCATGGTGTTGCAATTTCTCCATCATCCCTACTTGGGATGCCTACCTACCTTCCACCCGGACAGGTGGCTGCTCTGCATCCATTTGTAATGCATCAACGAGTTCCCCAGTCTGTGCCATCCCATGTTGCTCAATCTCATGTTGGCCATTTTCACTCGGTACCAGCTCTTTCACCCCTTCAACATTTGCAGAACCATCAGGTACACAAAAATGGATTCATTTTTTCTGTTCCATTCTTTGATATAACTCACAGAACTATAGTATTGGAGTAATCTCTCTCTCTCTCTCTCTCTCTCTCAGGTTTCACCAGATGGTTCACAGGTGCCAACTCACAACCAGTATCCTCCATCCCAAACTGATCACAACTTGTTGAGATCAGGTACTAATTATGACTATGAAGTGTCTGCAAATGGGCAAACTATTTGTTCAGAATATTTGGATACTCATCTCAGCCAGGGAATGGAGCCTGACACAGTGATCACACCAACAGCTGAGGAAGAACAGGTTGTGTAACCAAAATGTTATACTTCACAATAATCATACACAATGATTTATTTGACATGTTCTCATTTCATGCACTGAAAGTCTGTTTTCTTGTTTTCGAGCAGGTTGATAAAAGCTACCTGGTAGCCCCGCAACTAAAACAGAGCTTGCAAAATATTTCTTCCCAGTTCCATGATGCTTTAAGATTAGACTCTCTTTCACAGAATAATGAAACTAAGGTTTGTCAGTTTTTTTTGGCGGGTGACAGAGTAACATCTTTGTCTGTGCTCAGGTTTTGTGTACTTGTGAATGGCCAGAAAATTGACAGATGCTAATCTAATCTTGAATTTCAACTGGTACAGGAGAAGACCATTACAACTTTTACTAATCATGGGCTGGAGGGTCAAGGGTTCACTACAGAACAAGAAAGCTCTGCCAACACACCATCATCTGAAACTTCAATCAAGCATGTGAATTTCAGTGAACCCACTCTGAATATTTCCCCTGGTGCCATTTCATCTGTAGCATTTGTGTCATCTGGACATAATAATGTACCAACCATTGGAAAAGTATCTGAGATCGCTCTTCTTGATGAAAGATCATTGTTGGCGTGCATTGTCCGCACAATACCACCTGGATCTAGTGGCAGAATCCGGATTAGTTCTACGGTGTGTACATTAATTCTACCATATTGTGCTTTTGGTTTCACAATTTTGTTTCGCTAATGATTTTCTTATTTATCTCAACTATAGCTTCCAAATAGGCTTGGCAAAATGATTGCACCTCTTCATTGGCACGATTACAAGAAAAAGTATGGAAAGCTTGATGATTTTATGGCTGGTCATCCTGAAGTAAGTTCTCTCTCTTCAACAAGTTTTTTTGTACGATTGTGTCTTTTTGTTTGGGTTTATCACGAATGTAAATTGTAATCCAAGAACCTCTTTTTGTTATTTCAGTTATTCTTAATTGAAGGGGACTTCATACAACTGAGAGAGGGTGCACAAGAAATCATAGCCGCGACAGCAGCTGTTGCTAAAATTGCAGCAGTAGCAGCTAAAACTGCATCTTCTCCTTTCTCCTCACTGTTGCCGTCTGTTGCTGTTACACCAGTGGCACAATCTCGTCGACTAAAGAGGGGCCCATCTATCGATTCCAACTATGTGACGTCTGCCTCTGATTATACGACGCAGCTCTCAATTCCCAATCAACATTCTAATGGTGTTAGTCTAAATGCTGGAGGTATCTCAAATGTTAGAATTTTGAGCAAACCAAAAGATCCTCTGGAGCTTAATGACAATGAAAGTAGACCTGTCCAGTCATCCGGACTTATTATGACAGTTGGAAATGGAGAAAATCATGATAGGTCAGATTTAGGCAGTTCCGTGAGTAAGGGATCATCAACTCATGGGAGGCCCAGTGCTGATCTTGTTGGGAAGCAGCGGGCAAGGTATTGATCTTAGTGTTTAAAGAGCTTTTTCATCATCATCCTATGTTAAGTTTATTGGATTATAGTGTCACCTTCCACTTCAGCATGATCTGGACCCACACAGAGTGGCGTGACACCTGTCTACAAGCTATGCAATTATCGAGAATACACCTGCCAATTCATTTCAATAGCTTATCACATAAGAAATTCAAATAACCACAATTTCATATTAATTCTCAAAATAATAACAAATCAATTTATCAAATGTCGCGATCAAGAGTTAAGAGACGGTACCATTACCTCATTCATGGGCTCATAATATAGTGGCGGTGACGAGGGCCATTTTTTTTATCACCAATGGTAGGTGCTAGCAAGTTAGATTAGTGATCAACCAATAGAGTAACAGCCAACCTTACCGGCAAACAATCAAATTTGCCAATCAACCAAAGGCAAGCAACAACCAAGCTTGCAAACAAGAACATTGGCACAAGAGGCATAACAACTTTTGATTTAGCAAATAGCATTTGATTCATCTATAAGCTATAATCATCTCTAAATAATTCTCAAATCACAATCTCTTCAATTGATAAAAATGGCATAGCATTTGAACAATTCAAATCGATAGAAAAAGAACAATTTCAATCTATTATGAAGTTGTAAAAAAGACACTCCTTTATTGACTTTACTCCCTATGTACTGGAGATGCCACAATAACAATCCTTATGTTATCCCCACCTAAAACACATGATGCAACATTCATAAGGTTCACGTCCAAAATTCATGCCCAAATGCAACCAAAATGCATGAATATACGAATCCGACAAACTTGTGGCCTATGCATTTCTATAGTTAATCTACTTGTCCATTCATCATGAGATTTTTACCACAAACTCTTGACACAGGAGCATCATATTAAAATTTCATAATTTTATGAGCTCAATAGCTATTTTTAAACCGCCTTTCAAAAAAAAAAAAGCTATTTTTAAACCATTGAAAATAAAACTCAGATTGCAGTAAATTCCAGGAAAACAGATTTTTAACCAACTTCAACTTGAAATCTGTAATTTCTCCTGAATAAATAAAATACATGGCTTATATATTTGAAAAGCTGTGTCTTGTTTCTAGATCAACAAATGGAATACGCTTTCGAGATGTATACATAAAAGGATTGTCATTTTCGTAAATTGTGGCAGTGTTTGTCAGCATTGTGAACTTCCTAACAGAACCTCAGTTTACGATTTTTATAAAATTCTATCCTTAGAATTAAATTCTAAAATTTTAACACAATATACTAGACATAAATAGAATTGTTATGTAAAAATATTATAATTTTCTAACATTAACTTCTGGAGTTTTACCACAACTAAAAAGCATTCAGGTATCTTCAGTAAAATATCGAAAAATAAGGAGTTAAATTGCTATGTTCAAAAAATTGCCAAATTCATTGCTTAAACAGGAATCTAAACTAAAAATGAGTATCATTTACTTTAGATTAGGTTAAACCCTGCTTTCCTTTCTTTTCTCCCCCTTTCTCCCCTTTTCTCTTCCTGTTTTTCTTTTAACCGGTGGTGATGAGACCAGCTTGGTCTTTGTTAATAGCCTAAGAAAAGTATATAAGGCAATACAATACAAAGGGGTTCATTTCCCCACTCTTCCACAAAGTTCTTGTTTTGTTTTGTTTTGTTTGGTTTTATTTCTTTCTTTCCTGTCTAGGTGTCCTAAATACTTGTTCACACTGTTAAATTTCATATTCGACATGTCATTTCCACAACAAATTAATCATGTAAAATGTCAACATGATTTTATTAAATATAATGCCACATATAAAGTGAAATATCGCATAAGGTGCACGTGCATATTAAAAATGGAGTCTTACGTATAGGTTTTACTCCTACTGTGTAACATATGATTTTATGAGCTTTCTTTTTGTATCCGACAAGGTTACTGTGGTTGCATCAAATTCTAGAAGATAGTAAGTTCCCTTGATGTTGACTCTATCTAAAGAATGCGTTGTATGAAATGTTTTCAACAATTAGCAGTAAGCCGAAACAGTCAATTATATCCTTCTACTTGTTCTCTTTCGGATAAGTTTTTGTTTGAAATTTGTATACTTTGTTATCCTTTTCTCCCATTGTGATTGACTAGTCCCTGGAGGTTTTGATTGCAAGTCGGGTGGAAAGGGTCTGGCTGCAGGTTTGTTCCTCCATCATAAAAAAAAATTTTAAAAAAAAAATTAATTTGTGATGACATGCTCAGTGTAACTAGTGATGATGTGCAAATTTCACAGAACTTTATTCAGCATTATCCAGGACATCCAACGAAAAGATAAACAAATATTTTTCTTAGATTCCGTCTTCGCTTATTGAATAACAATGAATTTTGTGTTGCATTGTTTAGTCTGTAATGCTGCTGCATGCAAAGCTATGCACTAATGCACTGATGGAAATTTTCAGGAGATTAGCATATTTGTCTTTCCATTTTTTTCTCCTGTTGTCTTTCTGAGTTCTTTTAACTCAAGTACTTCTTCCATTATTTGGTTTGTCAGGATACAATTTGGAGATCATCATCTTTGATCGAATGAACATGCACACCAATGTGTCAGATAGAAGAGAAAGGTGACAGGATGCGAGGGG
>NMUG010008034.1:0-11814 GCA_002855965.1 Monotropa hypopitys | reverse complement strand
TTTGAACAACAACACTGAACAGCTACTACAACAGACTCAAAGGAAAAGAGTAAAGAACTCACAACACTACCACAACACTGACAACTCGACTGCAGCTGGACTGAACTGAACTGTGGACACTAGCTTCCAAGCACCTAAAAGAAAGAGCACAAAAGTGCATCAGCGACGACGGCTGGTGAATACGTATAGAAAGGCATAATAAAGATAAGTATAAATAACTAAGGATCACTATTTTCAAACATGTGCCTTTACTTCTCAAAACTTGTCTTTTAATCAAGAAAAACCTTTACCTTTTTAAAGTAAACTCAACGCATAGAGATATTTTATAAAACTCTTTCAATATTCCATTTTCAAAATCTCTTTCTTTCCAACGCACACCAAAATATTCATTTCTCTTTACTGAATTTCCAAATACCATTATCTTCCATATTTCTTTAAAGCCTTCCTTCCAAAGATCCACATCATCCAACATATATGAGATATCATCACAACCCATCTCATCAACTATTATAGCCAAGGGTCATTAACTTCCGCTGACCAGCATTTTGACAGATCTGTTACCTCAACATCATTCCCGATAGGTACAGGAGATATGATTCAAGGGCCACTCGTAATATGTCACAGTGGTAGGGAACAGTAATCGCTCCTACATTTGCCTTGGAGCTAGGCACATCCCTACATTAGCCTTGGGACTAGGCTCACGTCCCTACATTTGCCTTGGGACTAGGCACACCCCTACATTAGCCTTGAGGCTAGGCTGCAAGGCTGTGATAGCACATCAGTGTTTTATGAACATTCTTTCAAATCTCATCTTTCAAAACATCTTTTCTCTTTCAAACGCATTTCTTCTTTTAAAACCCTTCTTTCAAACCATTCTATATTTCCTTCTCAAAACATCATTGTAATCCATAAACACTTTTCATATCAAATCTTCTCAAAAGCCATAATGTCATATCAAACTAATTTCTTTAAAACGCATCTCTTTAAAAACCAATATTTCCTTTAAACCACTTTATTTTGACAAACACTTCAAAAACAACATCTTTGTGATATTTTCCCAAAAACCATAACATTTCACGACTTATATAGAGAATCCTTTTCAAAACCTTTTTTCTTTCCAAAACTATGTGATCCATAGAATTTATCACAATTTCACAACATCTTTGGAACACTTACTTTTTATACTTAGTGTTGGGGGCCGAACTCTCAGGATGCCGGAGCCGCTACCTCCTCCAGGAGGACCACAGATCAGGCCAGCCTACACGCGGCCGAACCAAGCTTAGCCGGCGATAGGGCCTCTCTGGGGCTCTCTCTGGCCCGGAGACTCAAAGTCCAGAGGAGGCGCCTAGACGAAGAGCCTAGCAGTCAAGGTCATGCGACCGAGCGGAGCAACGGCCGACGCGGAGGCTCTCCTGGGATCACTTCTGTGCAGAGGTCTCTTAGCCCAGGACGGCCCGGCCTATAACAAGCAACGCCGAAGCAGCTCGCTTCGTCCAAACAGGACAAAATGCCTTGTTCACAGTGAAGATTCCCTCGGAGACAGCATCCCGGGTTTTGTGCACATGGCAGACACACGCCTGACACAGAATCATCTTTTCCGTGATTCCAGCCGCATGTCAGACCACCTTTATCAGCTTTTTTGCTGCCCAAGGCTGTCAGGCGGTGCCGCCTGACATTGTCGGAAACCTCCGGTCGGCCACACGCCCGTACACTCAGAGGGGACAGATGCACTGCCTCATGCCGCAGATGAGCGGCTCACCCGCGACGAAGCGCGTGGCCAACACTCTCCGATGCTCTATATAAGGAACTTGGCATTCAATGCATGGTACACACTCTCTCTCTAGCCAAAACTCTGTCAATTTGGTTTCTCTCTCTAGAATCCTTTGCTGACTTTGCCATCGGAGGGTCCACCGGCGACGCCGTCGATAGCCTAACGTTTGTCACCTGTGCAGCTAGGTCCGGCCACACCACCACAGTCCATCTCCTCCACTCACAGCAGCGAACCACCGTAGGAAAGGCTTACCCCCCAACAATTGGCGACTCCGCTGGGGAAACCTTTCTCTAATACTCAGATCACCACTGTGAGGTTGAAGATGACTTCCAAAGACAACCGGTCCGGCGGCAAAAGGAACAAAGGGAAGGAGGTAGCCAGGACTAGGGACTCTGCTCTTCACACCCCTGAACGTGTCCATGCCAGCGATGCTAGCTACCACTCCAGTGAGTGTCCAGACCCTCCAGCCCAGCTAACCACGAGGCAGTATATTCGCCAGCTGGAGGGCGATCTGGGCCGAAGGGATCACCAAATTGATGCCCTCATCAGAGAGATGACCCTCCTGAGGGAGGCTACCGAAAAGAAAAGGGCGGCACCTGCACTGAGCCGTGCCGAGAGAGACGACAGAGAGTACTAGGAGCCTTCCCAGAGCAGAAGCAGGTCCGAGCAAGACAGACTGTCGGTCCTGAACAGGCTAGGGGATAGAGTGGAAGAAGTCCCTGCCCGGCGGAGGAACAACGAGGAACGTCGCGTTAGGCGCCGAGTCTCACCTCCCCGGCACAGGGAGGAGCGTTCATCTGAAAGCCGTTGGCCCCTGTCACCTGTCTTTGATCGCCTCGGCCCCAATGAAGCTCAGAGATCCTGCCCGGCACGAGAACAGTCACCCCCCAAGCGCCAGAGGCACAGTGGCCAGGGAGAGAGTCAGGCACCTCGTTCAGAGCAGGAGGTGTCCCAGAGAAGAAGGAGGACGATCTCACCGGCTCGGACCTATGAGCCGTGCCGGCGGGACAGAGCCTCCTGCACTCCATTCACTCTAGAGATCGAAGCTGCTAAGCCTTCGGCAGGATTTTCAGCCCCAAGTTCAACAAATACGATCCCAAAATGGATTCGTATACCCATATAGTGCATTTCAGGAAGATGATGTCCCTCTACTCTGGGGAGGATGCCTTGATGTGCAAGCTTTTTCCATCTAGCCTCGGCGAGGTTGGGTTACTCTGGTTTGACCGACTGCCGGCAGGGTCCATCTCCTCATAGAGAGATCTCTCAATGGCCTTTCTGGCTCGGTTCATCACCAGCACCAAAGTCAAGAAAGAGGTTGATTCCCTTCTCGGCCTTCGGCGAGCAAGGTCAGAATCTCTGCACCAATACGCAGCCCGGTATTGGGACCTCTACAACGAGATCGAGGATTGCGATAAAAAAATCACAGTCACATCTTTCAAGCTCGGTCTGGACC
Organism: Monotropa hypopitys; assembly: GCA_002855965.1. Lineage (NCBI taxonomy): Eukaryota > Viridiplantae > Streptophyta > Magnoliopsida > Ericales > Ericaceae > Monotropa > Monotropa hypopitys. The sequence goes on along the minus strand of NMUG010008034.1, from coordinate 8,590 downwards.
ACTCCGACCAAGAGTTCGAGGATCTGATGTTGTTTCCTCCAGCCACAATGAATGAGCTCATGGCCAGAATCGAGCTCCACACAAAACTAGAGGAAGCCAAGGAAAAGTGAAGTAGAGCCGACCAGCGCTCCAGCCAAGGTTCCAGCAACTACAATAATTCGGTCAGGAGGAAAGAGACCAATACTGTCCATCCGGGGGAGCCCGGACCTACAAGCCATACGAGTATGTGGCTCATACCACTGTCTTCAAACATCCAACCTTCATGCTCCTACGCAAAATCGAAAAGGAGCCGTACTTCAGGTGGCCATAGAAAAGGTTGGGAGCCCAAAGAGGTGGCAACGACAAATTCGGATGCTCTTATCACAAGGAGAAGGGCCACCTCACAACCAACTGCCGAGCCTACAAGGACTTCTTGGAGGAGCTGGTCACGGCAGGCAATCTTGGTGAGTTCATTGATACTGAGAAGACGGCCACTGCCGTACCGAAGGAAGATCCCAAGCCGGCCCTGCGCATCATCAACGTAATCCACGGGATAGTGGACCACCGACGAGAGGAGCAGCATCGGTCTGTGCTCCAACAGATCGAGGCAAAAGAGTTCTTGCTATCCAGCCTATGCCGAAGAAGCCTAAGCCAGACTCAAGGTATTCCATCACTTTTTCCTCTAAAGATTCTGAAAGAGTCCAACATCCCCATGACGACGCGCTAGTCATCACCCTGCAAATTGCCGACTGCCAGGTCAGTAGAGTCCTCGTTGACCTCGGCAGCTCGGAAGATGTCATGTATTATTCCCTGTTCAAGAAAATGAGATACAAATCAGAAGACCTACAACCGACCGACGTGCCACTGGTAGGGTTTAATGCGGCATCTGTCTGGCCGCTCGGCAAGATTACCATAGCAGTGATCATCGGCACAGTCACAACCGAGGTGGAATTTGTGGTAGTCGACGTCCCATCGCCCTACAACACTATTTTGGGCCGAACCTGGGTCCATAGCATCAAGGGAGTTGCCTCCACATACCATCAGGTCATCAAATTCATTGGCTCAAGAGGCGTGAAGGAGCGTAGGGGAGACCAAGCCTCGGCCAAGCAGTGCTATATCGCTGCCGTCAAGGGCAAAGTCACCCCCGAGCAAGTCTACTGGGAGGAGGATCCAGATCAACCGGTGCTGGAGGACGTCGGTTCAAGTGCCTCGTCTAAATCCATTGAGGATCTTGACACCGTCCCTCTGAGCACCGACAATCTGGAACGCTTTTTTCTTATCGGTTCAGAGATGTCAGTGGCAGACAAGGAAGCCACAATCAGCTGCCTCAGAAGGAACGTTGAAATTTTTGCCTGGACGCCTTATGAAATGCCGGGTGTAGACCCAGAATTTATCAGCCATCACCTCAATGTCCGGCCAGAGTGCCGGCCCGTTATTTAGAAAGCCAGGCGATCGGCAGCTGCTCATGCCAACGCAGTTATCGAAGAAGTGGACCTTCTGACCGAAGCGCAGGCGATCCGAGAAGTGCATAGCCAACACGGTGGTGGTCAAAAAGAAGACCGGCAAGTGGAGGGTTTGTGTTGATTATACCAACCTCAATGAAGCTTGCCCGAAAGATAGCTTTCCAGTACCGAGGATTGATCAACTGGTCGACGCAACGGCCGGGCATCCCAGGATGAGCTTCATGGATGCTTACCTGGGGTACCATCAGATAGCCATGTTCGGCCCAGACCAAGAGAAAACATCATTTATCACTCCAAGCGGTCTATTCTGCTACAGGGTAATGCCCTTCGGCATGAAGAATGTCGGAGCAACTTATGAGAGAATAGTCACGAAGATGTTCAGTTCTCAGCTCGGTGACACAATGGAGGCCTACATAGACGATATGGTGGTCAAGAGCAAGGCCGAAGAAAACCACCTAGACGATCTTCAGAAGGTATTTGATATATTGAAGAAGCACAAGCTCCGGCTCAACGCTTCAAAGTGCGCCTTTGGAGTTGGCTCGGGGAAGTTTCTGGGCTACCTCGTCACGCGCCGAGGCATCGAGGCCGACCCCTCTCAGGTTTCGGCAATCCAGAAGATTGAAGAGCCAAGGACTCTGAAAGAGGTGCAGAAGCTTGCAGGTATGGCTGCAGCCCTTAACCGGTTCATCAGCAGATCTTCTGACAAATGTCAGCCGTTCTATGAGGTACTGAAGAAAAATAGCCGACGACATTTTTTATGGAACGATCAGTGCAAGGAGGCTCTCGGCAATCTCAAAGAATACCTCTCTTCGGTTTCCTTGCTTGCCAAACCAATGCAGGGGGAAAGTTGTACCTATACCTGGCCGTCACTCAGTATGCCGTCAGCTCAACACTGGTTCGGCAAGAAGGGCTTGAGCAGCAGCCGGTCTACTTCTCTAGCAAATCTCTCATCAGCGCCGAAACCAGGTACCTCCCTATTGAAAAACTCGCGTATGCTTTGGTTATTGCTTCCAGGAAATTGGCGCCATATTTCCAGGCACATACTATTGTTGTCTTGACCGAGTTCCCTCTTCGGGCGTTGCTCAAATGCGCCGACTTATCCGACCGACTCACCAAATGGGCCGTGGAGCTGGCCAACTTCGATATCAAATTCCAACCCAAGACTGCCATCAAGGGTCAAATCCTGGCCGACTTCCTCGCTGAATTCTCTCCTCGGCCCGAGGACCCTCATCTTGAAGAAGCTGTGGCCGAACAAGTCTTGCCAGAGTCTCTGCAAAATCAGGACTCGTGGAGGATGTTTGTGGACGGCGCATCGAACTGCTGAGGAAACGGGGCCGGAGTTGTCCTCATCTCTCCTGAGGGAATTACCCACGAGCATTCCCTTCGGCTCAACTTCAGCGCCTCCAACAATGAGGCAGAGTATGAAGCACTTCTGGCCGGACTGAAAGCGGCCTAGGAGTTGGAGATTCAAGCCTGAACATCTACAATGATTCCCAGCTCGTGGTCAACCAGGTCAATGATGACTATGAGTGCCGAGACGAGCGGATGGGGAGATATATGTAGAGAGTCAAGGAAAGAATGGGGCTATTCAAGCCAATCCAAATTCAGCAGGTCGGTAGGGAACAAAATGCCCATGCCGACGCTCTGGCCGGAATGGCCTCAGCAGCAGAAGTCAGAGAGCAGAGGACGGTCAGCGTCCAAAGCCTAGATCAGCCGAGCATCGGAGCACCGAAGCAGCAAGCCGTCTTCTTCATCAGCCAGAGTCCCAGCTGGATGGACCCAATTATTTCATTCCTGAAGGACGGTTTACTCCCGCCAGACAAGAGGGAAGCCCACCGAGTCGTGCATAAGTCGGCACGGTTCTGTCTTGGCCCGCAATACAAGCTGTACAGACAGTCATTCTCTGGACCCTACCTCCTTTGTGTGTACCCAACTTTGGTGGAAGGGGTCTTGCAGGAGATCCACGCCGGCAGCCGCGGGGCGCACACCGAGGGAAGATCAATAGCACACCGGGCTATCTCACAAGGGTACTGGTGGCCGAAGATGATGGAAGACGGAGAGCAGATAGTGAAGAAGTATGACTCTTGCCAACGGTTATCCCCGATCATCAGACAACCTGCCGAAGAGCTTACACCGTTGACCAGTCCATGGCCCTTTGCTCAGTGGGGCTTGGACATCGTCGACAAGCTCCCTACGGCACCAGGAGGTTTTAAATTCTTGATCACAGCAACAGACTACTTCTCCAAGTGGGTTGAAGCCGAGCCGTTGGTTACTATAGAAGACAAAGATGGAAAAGATTTGCCTGAAAGAACATTGTCTCCCGCTTCGGCATCCCCTATGCCTTCATCTCTGACAATGGCACTCAGTTTGTGGGGGATCTCTTCACCAATTTCTGTGCCGAGCATAGAATCAAGTTCTATATTCGACCCCTCACTACCCACAAGGCAACGGTCAGACCGAAGCTTCAAATAAAACCATCGGCAGTGGAATCAAAAGAAGATTGTATGCAACAAAGTGAAGATGGGCCGAAGAGCTCCCCGGCATTCGTTGGGCCTACTGAATGACTCCCCGATGCTCCACAGGGCAAACCTCGTTCTTCTTAGCTTTCGGCATGGAAGCAATCATTCCACTGGAGGCTGGACTCCCAACCATCAGAACCGAAGTATTTTACGAAGCCACGAACAATGCAGCAATTGAAAAAGACTAGGACCTGATCGACGAAAGAAGGGACTCGGCTAGGATCAGACTAGCCGCCTACCAGCAAGGAGTAGCCAGAAATTTCTCACGAACGGTCCGGCCCAGGGCATTCAAGATTGATGATCTTGTCCTAAAAAAGGTGGTGGAAAAAAAGAAGAAAAGTTCAGATGGGAAGCTCGGTCCCAACTGGGAGGGGCCGTACAGAGTTGTCAGCCACACAGGCACTGTGGCTTACCGACTTGAAGAGCTTGACGGCACTCCAATCCTAAGGCCGTGTAATGCTACAAACCTGATATTGTACTACCACTGACTTTATAAATCTGGCCTAAGACCCTCAATCAATGAAAGTCTGATTTTCAAAATCCTTGCGCAAAATTTGTTATCTTTTGCTTCGGTACTAAATCACCGAAGCAGCTTATAATTGTCGTTTATCTACAAAACGTGCATGCAGCTCCTCGGTGGCTTTGCCGAGGATGCTTACAGCTCTTCGGCGCTATATCACCGAAGTAGCTTCTAGTTGCCATTTATCTACAAACCGTGCATGTAGCTCCTCGGTGGCTTTGCTGAGGAAGCTTGCAGCTCTTCGGCGCTATACCACCGAAGCAGCTTCTAGTTGCCATATATCTACAAACCGTGCATGCATCTCCTCGGTGGCTTTGCCGAAAAGACTTACAGCCCGTCGGCGCCATATCACCGAAGGTCCCTCAAAAAAGTTTGCATTTACCTGAAAAATGTACAAGGGTTGCTACGGTACAGTACCGAAGCAATCAACAAACAACAATGCAATCAAACTATAGCACCAAGCCGAGGGCAAAGCCTTGGCTGACCGAAACCTTCTCCTCGGCTGGGGGAAGAAGGGTACACTATGCAAGTAGCCGAGCAGACAAAGAAATTTGCAAAAGTTCAAATATTCATTAACTCAAAAAGAGGACCGGACACAAGACGGCTCGGCCCAGACAAAAAACAGAGCAAATTACAATAAAGGAGCACAAGGATGGTCAAGAAGTTGGCTGGGTGGAACCGACAGCTCCAGTTGCGGGTGCCTCGGTCCCAGCAGGAGGATCAGCCACAACGGCGCCAGACCCAACGGACGGAGTTGCAACCCCCGTCGCGGCAACAGAAGAGGTCGTTGGAGCAGAGAAGAGCCAAGCTCCAGCCTTGGATTTTCTCATTTCAGGAATCTCTCCCGCGCCCTCAGCGCTGTCCTCGGCCCCCAAAGAGACCTTGGCATTGACCCATCCCTTCTTGAAAACCTTCTCCTTCAGCCTCCCCAACTGACTACGGCACTCGACTGCCGCCTCTTCATACCCCCTGCCATAATCTTCCTCCTCCTTGTCGGCTGCTTTCTTCTGCACCTCCTCCATCTCCGCCTTCAGTTGGAGGTTCTCAGCCTAGAGCTCCTCGAGCCGAGCATTTTTGGCGTTCAGCTCCGCCACGTTGATCTCGACCGTCGCCAGGATCTGCTTGTTCTTCTCCTCCAGCGCGGCCATGGACCCTTCGACCTCGGCGAGCTTCTCCGCCGCCGCCTTGTCAGCAAGCTCCCGGGCAGCCTGTAGCCGACCGAGATGCTGATCCACGCCGGCGCCAGCATGCATCATCTGCAAAAAGACAAGTTATCAACGCAAATACCGAAGGAAAAAGGTTCAACAAATTCAAGGCAGTTGTGCTTACCATTGTGCCAAAATACATCATCCTGCGAAAATAGGACCGGGGGCCGTTGGGAAGACGCTCCATCTCCCTCGGCAGGGTGAAGGCCTGGGCCAGAGCCAGCGCCAAGCTGGGGCGCTCTTCCAGCGTGTCCCCCATCTCGGGAGTAATGCCCTCATAGGAGAGCTTTGGCTCAAAAGGAATTATCGTCCTCTGGGAGGATGCCGCCGTCTCCTACGCCACGGGATCCTGGGCAGGACTTTTCTCCACAGCAGCCGAAGAGTGCTCAGTCGACTGCACGTCCGCATCAGTCTGGGGCCTCTTCTCCCGACGAACCCTCTGCAGCGTGTCCATAATATCGCTGGCATGGCCTCTTTCCAGTGTCTCCTTCAAAATTGCCACCACGGGCTCAACGTCAAGGCCCTCCATTTCGTCGGCCAAGAAGTCATCCTCGAGGTTGATCACCTTTTTGGGTCTCATTTCCACCTCCTCAACAGATGGCGAAGCAGGTGGTTCGGCTGGCGGTGTAGCGGAATGGCCGACTGGATGAGTAGCAGAGGGCTCGGCTGAGCGCCTAGCAGATGTCTCGGCTGGAGAGGGTAGATGGTTAGAAAAATCCGAGAAGAGATCAGATAAGAAGAAACTTGAGCTGAAGTAACAAAACTTACTAGGGACACCCTCCAGAAAAGGTACAGTATATACGTGCCCCGAACCGTAATTAAGGAGAATGGAGAAACGGCCGGAGGCGATGATCACATCGTCGGCATATTTGTCTGAGTCCGGCAAGCCGGAAATCAGGCCGGTCTGGCCAGGCCTCCGGCCCAGATAATATTTGTTGGATTTCTGGTTGTATCCAACAAAGTAACAGCCGAAGATGTCTTCAAAAGTGAGTCGATCTGCCAGCGGGAGGGTCTCATTTAACTTGGTTACCCCCAGAAGAATTCTAAAGGTATTGACCGTCACTTAAAACAAAGTGATACCAAGTGAGCCGAAGAAATGGGTGAGAATTGGTTGAAAGTGGAACCAGACTCCCCCTCAACAATGGCAAAGATGGGCAGAAGAATGTGCTGCGGTCCTTGCTCTTTGTGACCGACGGGAGGTTCACGTCGGCCGGGACCTCGTATTCCTCCCTAAAGTGCCGAAGATCTTGGGGAGTGTCTAGGAGCCGCCTAAACTTATCGGACCGCTTCTTCGGTGCCATTAGTTGGATCTGAAAAGAACACAAACAAGAGGGCACCGTTAGTCGTTCCGGCATCAACCTACGCAGTGAAGCACAGGAGGCAGCTCGGCTTGGACAAGCTCGGTCTGAATGTTCATCTCCCTCACCACGAGACCCAGAAACTTACAGGAAGCTTTCAGGCCACAAAAATGGCAGAAGGGATGCACCCCAACCTGGAAGAACGTTGCAAAAACGACGGGAAGGAAAAGTATGCTCAACCAAACACCAGTCAGACATGTCCGTGAACAGGGCGAGCGCCCATCCCCAGCCTAGAAGCCCAGAAGCCTGCCAAAAGCTTCCAGGTCTTCAACAATGGCGGGGAGAGACGAACAGTCACCAAGAGGTCGCAAAAACGACCAAGAAAACAAGAAGAAAGTCGAGGAGATGAGCAGAAATGGAGTTTATCGGTTACCTGAGATGATGAAGAGGGCTAGAAGCCTAGAAAACGAGTAATGGAAGCAGGGAGAATGGTGGTCGGAGATGCTGTGCGCAGTTGCAGGAAATCGCCAAGGGAAGAGGAAGCTCTGGGACAAACAGGTTTCTGAAGAAACCCTAAGTCCCTTATTTATAGGGCAGACCTGGATATCAAAAATCGGGTGACCGGCCAAGTCGGTCCAGACGGTCACCCCGCTCCCGCAATGATTGCGCCGCCTCGAAAATTGTGTCGGCGCTGCACACCAGACAGCACGCCTGCACACTGTCCCATCAGCCGCAGCGTCAGCCAACCACAACATGACACGCAAGGTTGTCCAACCGCCAGATCAAGCGTACGGAGACCGATGATGCGACATCTGTCCGCGTGACGTCACGTCAGACGCGCCACCTCCCCAGAGCGCGACACGTTAGCGATTTCAAGATGACGGTTCATTAAATGCTGTCAGAGGTCCAAATCTCAAGTCAAATCAGTGGTCCGGTGCTCCTCCCTTCGGCGCCTACACAACCTATCGGCACCGAGTCAACCCCGCTTCGGCCAAAATGCCTGGCCAAAGGGGTTGAGGGGCTATTGTTGGGGGCCGAACTCTCAGGAGGCCGGAGCCGCGACCTCCTCCAGGAGGACCACAGATCAGGCCGGCCTACATGCGGTCGAACCAAGCTTAGCCGGCGATAGGGCCTCTCTGGGGCTCTCTCCGGCCCAGAGACTCAAATCCCAGAGGAGGCGCCTAGCCAAAAAGCCTAATAGTCAAGGTCATGCGACCGAGCGGAGCAACGACCGACGCGGAGGCTCTCCTGGGATCACTTCTGTGTAGAGGTCTCTTATCCCAGGACGACCCGACCTACAACAAGCAACGCCGAAGCAGCTCGCTTTGGCCAAATAGGACAAAATTCCTTGTTCAGAGCGAAGATTCCATCGGAGACAGCATCCCGGGTTTTGTGCACATGGCAGACACACGCCTGACACAGAATCAGCTTTTCCGTGATTCCCGCCGAATGTCAGACCACCTTTATCAGCTTTTCTGCCGCCCAAGGCTGTCAAGCGGCGCCGCCTGACATTGTCGGAAACCGCTGGTCGGCAACATGCCCGTACACTCAGAGGGGACAGATGCACTGCCCCATGCCGCAGATGGGCGGCTCACCCGCGCCGAAG
>NMUG010008033.1:0-11816 GCA_002855965.1 Monotropa hypopitys | reverse complement strand
TCGGAGGGTCTGGACGTCGATCCCATAGTGACTATTTTGATGGAGACCCCGACACCAAACCGTGCCGACAATGTCATGGACCGACTGCAGAGATCCCGTCGGGAGAAGAGGCCCCGTACTGATGCGGACGTGCAGTCGACCGAGCATTCTTCGGCTGCTACGGAGAAGGGTTCCGCTCAGGATCCCGCGGCGCAGGAGACGGCGATTTCCACTCAGAAGAAGGTGATTCCTTTTGAGCCGAAGCTCTCCTTCGAGGGTATTGCTCCGGAGATGGGGGACTTGCTAGAGGACCACCCCGGCGTGGCAATGGCCTTGGCCCAGGCCTTCACATTGCCGAGGGAGATGGAGCGCCTTCCCAAAGGCCCCCGCACGTATTTTCACAGGATGATGTACTACGACGCGATGGTAAGCTCAACTTCTTTGAATTTGTTGAACCTGATTCCTTCGGTATTTGTGTTGATAACTTGGATTTTTGTAGATGATGCACGCTGGCGCTGGCGTGGACCAGCGCCTCGGCCAGCAATGGGCTGCCCAAAAACTGGCCGACGAGGCAGTGGAGGAAAAGCTCGCCGAGGCCCAAGGGTCTGTGGCTGTGCTGGAAGAGAGAAACAAACAAATCCAGGCAACGGTCGAGATCAATGTGGCGGAGCTGACCGCCAAGAATACTCGGCTCGCGGAACTTGAGGCTGAGATCCTCCGGCTGAAGGCGGAGAAGGAGGAGGTGCAGAAGAAGGCGGTTGCTGATGCAGAGGCAGATTATGCCAGAGGGTATGAGGATGCGGCAGGCGAGTGCCGTAGTCAAATGGGCCCGTTGAGGGAGAATCTATTCAAGAAAGGATGGGTCAACTCCATGGTCTCCCTGGGGGCCGAGGACAATGCTGATGGCGTGGGGGTGATCCCTCCAATGAGATCCTCCAAGGCTGGGGCTTGGCTTCTATCTGCCCCACCGGCCCCTTCAACTGTCATGACGGGAGTTTCGACTCCGGCCAGTGGGACCGGTGCCGTTGCAGTTGATCCCCCTGCTGGGACCGAGACGCCCGTGACTGGAGCTGTCGGTTCCACCCCGCCGTCTGCATGATTATCCTTGCGCTTCCTTTGCCTTTTGCTGATTTTTGTTTGGGCTGAGCCGGTCTGTGGCCAGTCCTTTGAATTTTTGCTCCAAGCTTCTTTGTCTACCTGGTTATTTGCAGTGTACCCTTCATCCCCCAGCCGAGAAAAAGGTTTCGGTCAGCCAAGGCTTTCTCCTCAGCTTGGTATCACATTCTGATTGCCTCGCTGTTCATTGATTGCTTCGGTACTGCATCGTAGCAATCCTTGTGCATTTTTCAGATGAACGCAAACTTTTTTTTTGAAAGGACCTTCGGTGATATGGCGCCGAAGGGATGGATGCCGCCTCGGCAAAGCCACCGAGGGGCTGCATGCGCGTTTTGTAGATAAACGGCAACTAAGAGTTGCTTCGGCGATATAGCGCTGAAGAGCTGTAAGATTCCTCGGCAAAGCCACCGAGGAGCTGCATGCACGTTTTGTAGACAAACGACAACTAGGAGCTGCTTCGGCGATATAGCGCCGAAGAGCTGTAAGTCTCCTCGGCAAAGCCACTGAGGAGCTGCATGCGCGTTTTTTAGATAAACGGCAACTAAGATCTGCTTTGGTAGTATAGCACCGAAGCAAAAGATGACAAATTTTGCGCAAGAATTTTGAAAATCAGACTTTTATTGATTGAGGGCCTTAGGCCGAATTTACAGAGTCAGTGGTGTACAATCTCTGGTTTGTAGAATTCTACGGCCTTGGGACTGGGGTGTCGTCCAAGTCTTCAAGCCGATAAGCCCCGGTCCCTACATGATCGGTCACCCTATACGGTCCTTCCCAGTTTGGACCTAGCTTCCCGTCTGAGCTTTTTTTCTTGTTTCCCACCACTTTTCTTAGGACGAGATCATCAATTTTGAAGGCCTTGGGCCGGACCGTCCTTGCGAAGTTTCTGGCCACTCCTTGCTGGTAGGCGGCTAATCTGATCCTAACCGAGTCTCTTCTTTCTTCGGTCAGGTCCAGATCCTTCTCAATTGCTGCATTGTTTGTTGTTTCATCGAATGCCTCGGTTCTGAGAGTTGGCAGTCCGGCTTCTATTGGAATGACTGCCTCCATGCCGAAGGCTAAGGAAAACGGTGTCTGTCCTGTGGAGCGCCGAGGTGTTGTTCGGTAGGCCCAAAGAATGCTTGGAAGCTCTTCGTCCCATTTGCCTTTAGCTGCTTGGAGTCTTCTCTTGATGCCGCTGCCAATAGTTTTGTTTGAGGCTTCGGTCTGACCGTTGCCTTGCGGATAGTGAGTGGTGGAGTTATAGAATCTTATTCTGTGTTCGGCACAGAAGTTAGTGAAGAGGTCCCCCACGAATTGAGTGTCGTTGTTTGAAATAAAGGCGTAGGGGATGCCGAAGCGAGAAATAATATTCTTCCAAGCGAACCTCTTTACATCTTTGTCTTCAATGGTCACCAACAGCTCGGCTTCAACCCATTTGGAGAAGTAATCCGTTGCTGTGATCAGAAACTTGAAGCCTCCTGGTGCCGTAGGAAGCTTGCCGACGATGTCCAAGCCCCACTGAGCAAAGGGCCAAGGACTAGTTAAGGGTGTAAGCTCTTCGGCAGGCTGTCTGATGATTGGGGAGAACCGTTGGCAGGGGTCACACTTTTTCACGATCTGCTCTCCGTCTTCCATCATCTTCGGCCACCAATATCCCTGGGAGATAGCTCGGTGTGTTATTGATCTTCTCCCGGTATGTGCTCCGCAACTGCCGGCGTGGAGCTCCTGCAGCACCCCTTCCACCATTGTTGGGTGCACACAAAGGAGGTACGGTCCGGTGAATGACCGTCTGTATAGCTTGTATTGAGGGCCAAGCCAGAACCGTGCCGACTTGTGAATGATTCGGTGGGCCTCCCTCTTGTCTTCTGGGAGTGAGCCGTCCTGCAGAAATGAAATTATTGGGTCCATCCAGCTGGGACCCTGGCTGATGAAGAAGATGTCTGAATGCTTCGGCGCTTCTATACTCAGTTGATCTATACTTTGGACGCTGACCGTCCTCTGCTCTTTGACTTCTGTTGCTGAGGCTATTCTGGCCAGAGCGTCGGCATGGGCATTTTGCTCCCTACCGACCTGTTGGATTTGGATTCGATTGAACAGCCCCATTTTTTTCTTGATCTTCTGCATGTATCTTCCCATTCGCTCGTCTCGGCACTCGTAGTCACCGTTGACTTGGTTGACCACGAGCTGAGAGTCGCTGTAAATGCTGAGACTCTGGATCTCCAGCTCTTCGGCAGCTTTCAGGCCGGCCAGAAGGGCTTCATATTCTGCCTCATTGTTGGAGGCGCTGAAGTTCAGCCGGAGGGAGTGTTCATGAGTGATGCCCTCTGGGGAAATGAGGACGATTCCGGCACCATTCCCTCGGCAATTGGATGCTCCGTCGACGAACATCTTCCACGAGTCCTGATTTAGAAGTGGCTCTGGAAGAGCTTGTTCGGCACAGATTTTGTTGGTTTGAAATTCCTCTGGACGAGGAGAGAATTCTGCTAGGAAGTCGGCCAGGATTTGGCCCTTTATAACTGTCTTCGGCCGAAATTTGATGTCGAAGTTTGCCAGTTTCACGGCCCATTTGGTGAGTCGACCAGAGAGATCGACGCGTTTAAGCAACGCCCGAAGTGGGAATTCGGTCAAGACCACAATGGTGTGTGCTTGAAAATAAGGTTCCAGCTTCCTAAATGCAATAATCAGAGCATATGCAAGTTTTTCGAGAGGGAGATACCTGGTCTCGGCGCTGATGAGAGACTTGCTAGAGAAATAGACTGGCTGCTGTTCCAGCCCCTCTAGCCTAACCAATGCTGAGCTAACGGCATGTGGTGTGACGGCAAGGTAGAGATACAACTCTTCCCCCTGCATTGGTTTGGCAAGCAGGGGAACCGAAGAGAGGTACTCCTTGAGGTTGCCTAGGGCCTCCCCACACTGTTCGGTCTAGAGGAAGTGCCGTCGGCTATTTTTCTTCAACACTTCGTAGAACGGTCGGCATTTATCTGAGGATCTGCTGATGAACCGGTTGAGGGCTGTGGCCATACCTGTAAGCTTCTGCACTTCCTTCAAAGTTCTCGGCTGTTCAATTTTCTGGATGGCCGAAATCTGAGAGAGATCGGCCTCAATGCCCCGGCGCGTGACAAGATAACCCAGAAATTTCCCCGAGCCAACTCCAAAGGCACACTTTGAAGCGTTGAGCCGGAGCTTGTGCTTCTTCAGTATGTCAAATACCCTCTGAAGATCGTCCATGTGATTCTCTTCGGCCTTGCTTTTGACGACCATATCGTCTATGTAGGCCTCCATTGTGTCGCCGAGCTGAGAGCTGAATATTTTTGTGACCATCTTTTGGTACATTGCTCCGGCATTTTTCAGGCCGAATGGCATCACCCGATAACAGAACAGTCCCCTTGGAGAAATGAACGTTGTCTTCTCTTGGTCTGGGCCGAACATGGCGATCTGATGGTACCCTCGGTAAGCATCCATGAAGCTCATCCTGGCGTGTCCGGCCGTTGCGTCGACCAGCTGATCAATCCTCGGCACAGGAAAACTGTCTTTGGGGCAAGCTTCGTTGAGGTTAGTGTAATCAACACAAACCCTCCACTTGCCAATCTTCTTCTTGACCACCACCGTGTTGGCTAACCAGGTGGGATAGTGTACTTCTCGGATCGCCTGCGCTTCGGTCAAACGGTCCACTTCTTCGATGACTGTGTCGACATGAGCAGCTACCGATCGCCTGGCTTTTTGAACGATGGGCCGGCACTCTGGCCGGACGTTGAGATGATGGATGATAAACTCTGGATCTACACCCGGCATTTCATAGGGTGTCCAGGCAAAGATTTCCACGTTTCTTTTAAGGCAACTAATTGTGTTAGCCTTATCCGTCTCGCTCATCTCTGAGCCGATAAGAAAGAAGCGCTCCGGATCTTCGTTGCTAAGAGCGACGGTCTCAAGGTCCTCAGTGGATTTAGCTGAGGCACTTGAGCCGACGTCCTCCAGCACCGGTTGATCTGGAACCTCCACCCAGTGGACTTGCTCGGGGGTGACTTTACCCTTGACAGCAGCGATATAGCACTGTTTCGCCGAGGCTTGGTCTCCCCTAAGCTCCTCCATGCCTCTTGAGCCAATGAATTTTATGACCTGGTGGTATGTGGAAGCAACTCCCTTAATGCTGTGGACCCAGGTCCGGCCCATGATGGCGTTGTAGGGCGACAGGACATCAACTACTACAAATTCCACCTCGGTGGTGACCGTGCCGATGGTCACTGGTATGGTGATTTTTCAAAGCGGCCAGACTGATGCCGCGTTGAACCCTACCAGCGGCACGTCAGTCTGTTGTAGGTCCTCTAACTTATATCCCATTTTCTTGAACAAGGAATAATACATGACATCTGCCGAGCTGCCGAGATCAACGAGGACTCGACTGACCTGGCAGTCGGCAAATTGAAGTGTGACGACTAGCGCGTCGTGGGGGTGTTGGACTCTTTCTGAATCTCTAGAAGAGAAAGTGATGGAGTACCTTGAGTCCGGCTTTGGCTTCTTCGGCATAGGCTGGACGGCAAGGATCTCCTTTGCTTCAATCTGCTGGAGCTCTGACCGGAGCTGCTCTTATCGCCGGTGATCCACTGTCCCATGGATCACGTTGATTATGCGAAGGGCCGGCTTGGGATCTTACTTCGGCACAACATTTGTCGTTTTGTCTGTATCAATAAACTCTCCAAGATGGCCGGCAATGACCAACTCTTCCAGAAAATCCTTGTAGGCTTGGCAGTTGGTTGTGAGGTGGCCCTTCTCCCTGTGGTAAGAGCATCTGAACTTATCATTGCCACCTCTCTGAGCCCCCAATCTCTTCTCTGGCCATCTGAAGTATGGCTCCTTTTCGATTTTGCGAAGGAGCATGAAGGTGGGATGTTTGAAGACAGTGTTGTGAGCCACATATTCGTACGGCTTGTAGGTCCGTGGTTCCCCCGGCTGGACAGTATTAGTTTCTTTTCTCCTGGCCGTGTTGTTATGGCTGCTGGAGCCTTGGCCGGAATGCTGGTCGGCTCTGCTCCGCTCTTCCTTGGCTTCTTCTAATTTTACGTGAAGCTCGATTCTGGCCATGAGCTCATTCATTGTTGCCGGAGGGAAAAGCATGAGGTCTTCGAACTCCCGGCTGGAATGGTCCAGACCGAGTTTGAATGATGTAACTGTGATTTTTTGATCACATTCCTCAATTTCATTGTAGAGGTCCCAATACCGGGCTGCGTATTTGCGCAGAGATTCTGACCTTGCTCGCCGAAGGCCAAGAAAGGAATCAATCTCTTTCTTGACTTTAGTACTGGTAATGAACCGAGCCAGGAAGGCCGTTGAGAGGTCTCTCCATGAGGAGATGGATCCTGCTGGCAGTCGATCAAACTAGAGTAACCCAACCTCGCAGAGGCTGGATGGAAACAACTTGCACATCAAGGCATCCTCCCCAGAATAGAGGGACATCATCTGCCTGAAATGCACGATGTGGGTATACGAATCCATTTTGGGATCGTATTTGTTGAACTTGGGGGCTAAAAAGCCTGTCGGAGGCCTTGTGGCTTCAATTTCAGGAGAGAATGGAGTGCAGGGGATTCTATCCTGTCGGCACGGCTCATAGGTCCGAGCCGGCAGGACTCCCCTCCTCTGGCTAACCTCCTGCTCTGAGAACTGGCTGCCTCCCCGGCTGTCGTGCCTCCTATGCCTGGGCGGTGATTGATCTCGGCCCTAACGATTCCTCTGAGCCGCTGAGACTAGATTTGGGCCGAGGCGATCGAACACTGGTGGCCTGGCGTTTAAAGCTGAGCATTCGTCCCTAGGCCGAGGAGGCGAGACCCGGCGCCTGACGCGACAGTCCTCGTTGTCCCTCTCCCGGGCGGGGACTTCTTCTATCCTTTCCCCCAGTCTGTTTAGGGCCGAGGGCCTGGTCTGCTGGGACCTACTCCTGCTCTGGGATGGCTCCTGGTACTCCCTGTCGTCTCTCTCGTCACGGCTCCGTGCGGGTGCCACCCTTTTCTTCTCGGTAGCCTCCCTCAGGAGGGTCATCCCTCTGATGAGGGCATTAATTTGGTGATCCCTTCGGCCCAGATCGCCCTCCAGCTGGCGAATGTACTACCTCATGGTCAGCTTGGTCGGAGGGTCTGGACACTCACTAGAGTGGTAGCTAGTGTCGCTGGCACAGACACGCTCAGGAGTGCGAAGAGCAGAGTCTCTGGTCCTGGCTACCTCTTTCCCTTTGCGCCTTCTGCCATCCGACTGGTTGTCCTTGGAAGCCATCTTCGAGCTCACAGTAGAGATCTGAATGTTAGAGAAAGGTTTCCCCAGCGGAGTCGCCAATTGTTGGGGGGTAAGCCTTTCCTGCGTTGGCTCGCTGCTGCGAGCGGAGGAGATGGACTGTAGTGGTGTGGTTGGACCTCGCTGCACAGGTAACACACGTTAGGCTATCGGCGCCGGCGCCGGTGGACCCTCCGATGGCAAAGTCAGCAAAGGTTTAGAGTGAGAAAGTAAATGGACAGAGTTTTGGCTAGTGAGAGAGAGTCTACCTTTGCATTGAATGCTCATCTGTATTTATAAGACATCAGAGAGTGGGAGACACGCGCTTCGGCGCAAGTGAACTGGTGTGGCAGGTCACGGGGCAGCGTGTCTGTCTCCTCTGAGCGTCTGAACGTGTGGCCGACCGGTCAGCCCTGACAGTGTCAGGCGGCGCCGCCTGACAGCATTGGGCGGCAGAAAAGCTGACAGAGCATGCCTGATATTCTGCAGGAATCACAGAAAAGCTGACTCTGTGTCAGGTGTGTGTCTGCCATGTGTGCAAAACCCGGTGTGCTGTCCCCGAGGGAATCTTCACTGTGAACAAGGCATTTTTCCTGTTTGGCCGAAGCGAGCATCTTCGGCGTTGCTTGTTGTAGGTTGGGACGGCCTGGACTAAGAGACCTCTGCACAGAAGTGATCCCAAGAGAACCTCTGTCGTCGGCCGTTGCTCTGCTCGGTCGCATGACCTTGACCACTAAATTCGTCGGCTAGGCACCTCCTCTGGGCTTTGAGTCTCCGGGCCATAGAGAGCCCCCAGAGAGGCCCTGTCGCCAGCTAAGCTTTGTTCGGCCGCATGTAGGCTGGCCCGAGCTATGGTCTTCCTAGCGGAGATCGTGGCTCCGGCCTCTTGAGAGTTCGGCCCCCAACAGTAATTTTATCACTAAAGTAATTATTCAATGACATGAATAATTATTTAATCAATTGAACCAATTAATTACCACAATTAATTTCAACAAATATAATTCCATGAAGCATATTTCATTAATTACTCTTTCAAAAGAATTAAATGCACTTTAATTGTCTTAGCAATTTAAACATGAAGAATATTCTCAATTAATAAATTCAAGACAATTTATATTGCATATCAAGAATGATAACAAGAATTATTTTCATCAACAATCATATAATCCAATAAATCTGTGGTCGCCGATTTCTGCCGAATGGTCCCTTCGATTGCTGGTCGTCCGGATGCTGGGTGTCGGTTTCCGGCCGAAGGCTGGAGTGGTCCCTGCAAACAAATAACGGATCCCCCTGCTTGGCTCCTGCAAAACAATGGTTAGTGCCCGCCGGTCGGTTGTGACCAACGGGGCCTCCGATGCTTAAGTTAGTATGTTTTTGTAGAAAGGGTAAAGCAAATACGATAGAGGCCGGTCGGGGACCAAATTTCTCGTGGATCCCTTGAACAGTACCCCATAGAGGGTATTTATAAGGGAATGTTGTCTTGGGGCTCAAGAATGTTGCATGGGCCGTGCGTCGCGGGCCCTTTAGTGGGCCAGAATGCGTGATGGACCGGAGCAGGTCGTATGGGCGGTGTATCGGGGCGGATACCCCACAACATTGATGGGAGCTTGATTCTTCGGAGAGGACTGGTCCGTCCGGCAGTGGGTCCCGAGTACCAAAGGGAATATCGAAGGAACTGCCATCCGGACGCTGGCGGTCGGTGGCCTTGGGAACCCTCCGGATCGGACAGCCTTTGGGGCGGGAATAATGGCCGACGCATTTGTGACAAGTTTTTATAATAGGCTTTCCTTCAGGGCATAGGTCCGGTTACCACAATAGCCCCTCAATCTTTCCCAATTTTTTTGGAGAAGATTGATGTTGGTTCACTGGACGCCATGCTCCGGGAGAGCGATTTTTCATCAAAATTTTATTCCACGTCATCTGTGACGTTATCTGATAGGCGTCAGGACAACGATTAGACACGAATGTCAGGGGTCGCCACGTGTCAAGCCCCGATTTGCCGGTCAGATGGACCGCCTTGGTATATGTGCAAGAATAATTAATGTTCAACAGCTGTGTTTCGTACCTGGGGGAGCCTATAAATAGACTTGTGCATCATGACCTTCGGTACTCAATTTGCGTATAGGAAGCCTTCGGAGAGCTACATATCCTTCGACAACAACACTTCTCCGCTCGTCATGGATCAGGTAATTGACTTGGTTTCTGTTTCGTCGCATTCTGAGTTGGAACCCTTGTTTCAGCCGACCCACAGTGAGCTTACACCTGAGGTCATCTCAAAGATGTCGTCACCAGCTATTGCCGTCACACCCGGAGCATCTTCTTCGAGACAACCTCCGGCTGGCGACCGGTCCAACATTGTTCGGTATTTCTCAGACGAGAACGAACCCACAGAGGCCGTCCAGGCAGAGGATTAGGAGGGTCAAGAAGGGGAGCTGGTGACCCGCCCTGCCCGTATCTTCGCTACTTTCGGGGGGAGTTACCGAGTTTGAGGAGTTCTTCCGTCGGTATGAGATTCCGAGTACAGTGACCTGTGTGGAGGTTGGGTCGTTGGTTACATATTCGGAGGACCATATTACTGTGCCATTGATGGCTGTGACCGAAGGCCAGCTGAAATTCCCTTTTCCCCCATTCCTCCGGGGGTTATTACATGCGTTCCAACTTGCGCCGAATCAGCTATCGGTGAATTGCTACCGGACCATAGGTTGTATCCGGGCTCTGAGCGCCAGGCATGGTCTTGAGTTCATTTTTCCGGACCTTATGGGTCTGTTTTCGCTGTCTCGCAACCACTCTTCTGGTCGATACTTCTTTACTCCTCGGAAGCCATATGGTGATATCTTCATGAGGCTGTCGGACTCCGAAAAGTGGGGGAATATTTACCTCGAGGTCTTCGACGAGTATAGCTATCGTCCGGATGAGGAACACCGATACCCTATCCCGACTACCGAAGGAAGTCCCAATGTGTCGGCAGTATCAAATCATTTAAGGGCCATGACATCGCCTGCCCAGATCGCAGCCCTTGTAAGATGTGAAGGCAGAGATGCCCCTACCCTCCTAAGATACGAACCGACGTACATCAGTTTCCTGGAGGACCGGAAGTCCAGGGGGAAGAGGAAAGCAAGAACAGAGTTGGTCGCTCGATCTCCTGGAATATTTTGATGAGATGGAGATCCCGACAGCGCTGATGCAGGAACTGGTGGAGACGGCTGCTGAGGGTGTACCCATGCAGGGCAGGGATGCCGACGCGCCAGGGGATGCCCCTCCCGGAAGCCAACTAGGTCTCCTCCTGGTGAAAGAAGAGCCTTACGAAGATTGGGAGGTTACGGAGGGCGCAATATACGGATTCCGACCGCGGCAGCCCCGATGCCCATATGTCCCAAAGCCTCCCAAGCCATGGGCCCCTAGTTTTCAAAAATATGATGGAAGGGTTGTTCTCATGACGGACGGCGTCACTGTTGATCCGAAGGTCTCGTATCCTCTGCTTCGGGCACTACAGCTTCCAGTCGATATGCATGCTTTGCCGAACGCGATCGAGGATATGTATGATTATGCCGACTCGAGTCTTATAAAGGTAGCTGTTATTTTCTCTTTGCAGACCCCTGTTGTATACCATTCTGATAATTTTTGTGAATGTTGTAGGCTTGCCAGAGCCTTGCTGGTTTGTACAGGGGCAACCAGAAGGTGCTCCGGAAGTCATATATTCGGGTCCGTCGCGCTCAACAGACGGAAGGCAAGTTGAAGGAGGTGGAGGCCGAGAGGGACTATTTTCGTTAACAACTTGAGGTGATGACGGCGCAGAGAGACCAACTAAGGGTAAGGCTTGATGCTGGTCCGAGCAACACTCCCCAAGCTGGGAGAGTCGGCGAGGAGGAGTTGAAGAAGGCCGTGGCCGAAGCTGACAAGAAAGCCTATACCGAGGGACTTAGAGATGCCCGGGAAGTATACAGCCAGGAGGTGCAAGAGATCTGCCCGGAGGCTCATGCCATTGGTTTTAGGGGAGGCTATAGTTTGGCTTTTCATGAAGCCTGGCAGATGGCATTGGACACGGCTGGGGTCCCCGCAGACTCACCCCTTCGGTCGGATGTAACTGTGCCGGAGCGCATGGTTCCTCCACTGGAATTTCCGAATGGTGACCTTCCCACTGATGTTCTGGAGGACCCCACTGTAAATCTGCCGGAGGATGTACTCGTTGTTGTGACGGAGGGGCCGACCACGGATTTGCCAGAGGGATTGGCTACAATTGTGCCGGAGGGTGCCCCTGGCAGTCTACCGGGGACCAACTCAGCTGTTGTGCCGGAGGCTACTTCTTCGGTACAGTTATAATACCGTCTTTTTTCTATTTCTCCTGCATGTATAGTCTGTATTGTATTGTAATTACAAAAACTTTTAAGTCAATGTTACCTTTTTCTGTCGGCATGTGTGGGATATTGTCCATCTCAATGGTAGATCCGGAGAGATATGTCAAGAGATGTCGAGATCCAGACAAA
>NMUG010008032.1:0-11815 GCA_002855965.1 Monotropa hypopitys | reverse complement strand
ACATCCAAGAATTTGGATTTGGGTAAGTTTGTTATACCAAAAATTAGATTTTATTCTTCCGGGAATCCATTCAATAAAACTTTTAGAGTACAAGTCTATCTAGACTTGTTTTACAAAGTCATCTCAA
Organism: Monotropa hypopitys; assembly: GCA_002855965.1. NCBI lineage: Eukaryota > Viridiplantae > Streptophyta > Magnoliopsida > Ericales > Ericaceae > Monotropa > Monotropa hypopitys. The sequence continues at coordinate 11,688 of NMUG010008032.1, read as the reverse complement.
TTCAGTTTCAAATCTAAGGCATTGGAAATTTTAATCCTTAGTTCATGCATTCAATATTATTTGTATGTAATGCATATCTCATTTCACCTTTTAATACTCAATTCATTTTATTTCTTAAGTCAAGACTTCATAATTGAGATGCCAATGTTTGATCCACTTAGGTCTAAATATTTGTTCATTCACTTTTCTAGCTCAAGCCATACATCCTAGATATATCTATTTGATGCTTAATACATCATCAAAACACAACCCTATCATTCTGAATTTATTACTCTGACATCAATAAGGTCCTGCACCTTATGCTTAAGGGTTCGACATTTTTCTTCTTGTGACCCAATTGAGTGGAATGGTAAGCGCATTGCCAATCACTTCAAAAGTTCTGGGGGAGAGGATCCGGTAGCCATCGTGCTGGAATAGGGGTCAGATACCCCAAAGAAAGAGGCATTGGTATACCTCCGTCATAGGAATTTCCAATGGAGTAAAATTTTTGTTGCTTCATGGGTATGGCGGTGGATTTCTTGATAGATTTTTTGAAAAGACCTTTCGTGGTGTTGGATGCTGATTTGGCACTAGAGAAAATGGGTGATATGGAGATGGCTCATATGGACTAATTTTTTTAGGTGTTTGAAATTGAGGGTGTGAATGGGATGACCCATCGTTGGTTTAAAAGGAAAATGCATAGAACGGGTTGGGAGATGAGGGGGTTGCCCCGGTGTTTGATCGTGGAAACATATCTTCGGTTCCAGTGAACGATTGTGGTATGGGAGACTGGAATTGGATTAACTCGCTGAGTAAAGCCTACTTCATGATTCTGAGATCCTGGTTTTCTTTCTGAAGTGCCTCGAGTTCGGCCCAGAATACAGTTTTAGGCTTGTTACCGTAATATACACAGTATTGTCTCCTTGCCATTGTTCGGGCTAGCGGACGTATGACCCTGACAGAGATTATAAGTGATCTGTTTGAGCCATGTTGGTACCTGTACAATAACACTAAGCTCAGATCAGTACATAAGACATTAGATATGTATGGACTTCCTTTTTAATTTATAACTCAGGACATGCTTGTAGCAACCCGCCCCAATAATCATTTAAATTAAAATGAATATTGAACGGGTAATGCTACAAAGAAGACCTCGAACACACTTTCCCAAATTCCGAAGAAATAAAATTTTGATAATCTCCAAAATTTGCATCATACCACTAAGAGAAAAGAAAACCACAAAAGGAATCTCCAACGAGAACCACCATAAACCCATTATCAACTCAATCACAACAGAAGACTAAATACTTGGCAATTAAGTACTATAACCCAACAAAACACTAAATGAAAGACCACATGATTACTACACCACTATCAACTACATAGAACCGAGCAAGGCCAACAAGTCTAAAAGGTACTACTAGTATAAAAGCCAAGCAATGTCCAACCAATGCCACTACCTACAAGATAAACTGCAACTCCAACTGGAAAGCTAGAAATACTCCAAGCCGACTATAGTGGACCCAAAGCCTCAAGCTCCTCAATCTAGATTTCCAAGCAAAGTAAAAAGGAAAATAGAAAACAGCAAGAAAATCCAAGAATCTGATTAGATATGAAGGTCTAAGCATATGACTAACAAAATGCTCACGGTTATGAAATAAAAACTGAACTAATCACAAGAGAACTAATATAAGCTTTAAAAGTCACCACGCACTTGCGTATTTATCCACATTTACTAACTTATAAATTTTATATTTCCAGTACATCCCAAGGATTCCATGCTAGCCCGTTAAAATATATCTTTCCCTATTATCATATTTTACCATCTCGAGAGTAAATGTCATTAACCATCTTCCTTACACTTTTTGAGTATTATTCTCACCCAATTACAAGTTGTGAAGGTCAACAATATTATGATGTTCCCTTTATATAACCACGTGTATCTTAAATCCATTAAGTAATTCTACAAAACTCTATGCCCAAAGAGTGTGTCAATTCCAAGGAATTGTCCATACTATCTCAATGTCCAACAATTATGTTTTCATAAAAATAACACAAGTCCAAGGGGCATGTCATGCCCACTGATTCTATTGTGATAACATCTAACACTTCACACTAGCACATAAGGCTAAACATTTGTGCCATAATTCTTGTTCTTATATAAAAATTTCCCACTTTCATAACTCATATGTCATATTCCTTTACCGAAATTTTTGGTGTTATTCGTCACTTGGGACAAGCCCATATCGATTACCTATTTTCATTTCGTTCGGGTTTATAACCATACAAGAGTAACTATCATCCATCACGGCTATGGCCTGTAATAACCATACAAGAGTAACTATCATCCATCACGGCTATGGCCTGTAATAACCAAGCCACAAAAATTGACTTATAATACACATAGGTGTTTACTCAACTTGCAAAACACATTGGCGATAACGGCCAACTTTCTAATATCTTGGCGATAACGCCCAAGTTTATAACATATTTGGCAACACCGCACATCTTTATAAATCACATTGGCAACAACGCCCAGCTTTATATCATAGTGGCGATAACATCCAACTTTATATCATAGTGGCGATAATGCCCAATTTTATATCATAGTGGTGATAATGCCTAGCTTTACAAAATAATTGCAATAATGCCCAGCTTTATATTATAGTGGCGATAACACCCAACTTAATACACAATGTCGATAATGCACAACTTTACAAATCGCATTGGCAATAATAGCCTAACACCATACTCACACGAGAGTAATAATATGTATAGTGACACAACACTACAAGTTACTACACCGGGTGTTTTCAAGTAAACCCAACCATAATAGGGTCTGATAACTCTTTTTAACTACTACTTAACAAGTAGTCCTATAAGGGCTCATTACGTTTTCACTGTGCTACTCTGATCGATATCCTTGTTAAGTTATTCCATGTCGAAGATCCATTATATGCATTCCACATTATTTACAAATTTCCACTTATATGAACATATGCAATTACTTATGTAGTTCATGCCAATTGAAAATAAACCACACACACACATACTGTACGTATATGAATAAATGCAACTCCATATCTAAACAAACTTACTGGAATGCCGCCAATGAATGCAATAGCCTCGTTCACAAGCCTCAGAAAAATATACGATCACTGACATTAATCCCAACCAATCAATCCCAATATAAGACACTAAGATTATTTACAAGAATTTAAACCTTTAAATGGACCTAGACACTCCCGAGGTTCCAAAGGACTAACCTCAATCGCTTATAATCCCAAAGGTCAAGTATTAACTCTTAAAACACTAAGGCATGCTTGCCCAACTCTAACAAGCCTAAGACACTCTCAAATGGTCATAACTAACTCTTAAACAATGATTAAGAAGGTCACAAACACTTACGTCAAGTCACAAACCAACCTCGAACCATTCCCAAACTTTTCCAAAATTTCCCCCAGAGGGATCGGTCTCCCATGGTATAGGGGACCGGTACCCGCCCTTTTGGGGTACCACACTGCCTACCGGGGACCGGTCTCCTGTAGTATGGTGGACCAGTCTCTCACCTCTATACAAACCTTCTGCCTTACAGGGACCAATCTCCCGCGGTATGGAGGATCGGTCTCCCGCGACCAGAGACAGATTCTGCTGAACTTTTGACGAACCTCTTCTTCTCCAAACCCCTCCAAACTCGATTCAACCTCCATAACTAAAAAAACCTCACATACCTAAGCCTCCCACATTGTGGTGACTGAAATCCGGAGGACTCTTCGGATCCTCTGTACTTTTTCGAATGGTAGAGGGTGAGTGCTTCGGACAGGAGTGAGTCACCTATAAGAGAAAAAGGGTCTGTCTGCTTGGCTCCTGCAAGACAAAGGTTAGTGCCCACCGGTCGGCAGCGACCGAGAGGGGCCTCCGATGGCTAAGTTAGTAAAAATCGTAGAAGGCTAACTAAAAGCTATAGCAGTCGAAGAGAGTTTAGGATCAGATCCAAAAAGATAGATCCCGTGAATAGTACCTCAATGGGGTATTTATAATCCAACCTAACTTGGCGCCGAAAGTGCAAGCATATAGTGCACACGGGGGGGGGGGGGCCCGATGCTGACGTCAGCCCTATGATGCTGTTGGGCCATTGGACCAACCCGAGCCATGTCAGCAGCTGTACGGCCAACCCATGTGCCGCCTGCCGGAGGTCATTGTTCCCCGTTGCTGCCGATGGTGGACCCCTCCAACATAAAACCATCCATCGGTGGAAGTTGTTTCTTCTCCCAGTGGGGAGCGGATACACATGGCTTCCTTGACGTCCGGGATGGATATGCCAAAGGTTGAAAGAGACCGCATGGCCGACCCAGCTTGGCTCCTTCGGGTGTCCGGTGAGTCTGCCTTGGATGCTTAAGGGCATATGACGAACTGCCGGTTCTGTCCTTCAGTGGCAGAGCAAGATATGCCGGAGGCTCATGAGATCGATGGCCCTGAGTTGCTCTACGAGATACAGAACAGGGTCCAGATTGGCCGACTAATCCGACTGAGAGGGTCCGGCCCGTACCCGGTGAGGTCCGGCTACCACAATAGCCCCTCAATTCTTTTCAACTTGTTAGGAAGGATTGATCATGTACTGCCGGACATCCTCTGATCCGTTTGACTGGTCTGTGCTGCTTTGGCCGGAGGCCTATTGCTGTAGATTGAGAGGATAAGTTTGGGGCATCGCCAACACATGTGTTGTTTGGTGCGTGTGTAAACAGTCATGATTGATTTGAAACCATCATTCTTGAGCATCCACGTGGCATCTTCTGATTGGCTAGGGGCGTCAGCATGTACAGATGGGACGTCTGATGGATGCCTCCTCGTAGCAGGCACTCATTGCTGATTGGACAGTGCCTCTGCCTCGTTGATCGTACGGGGCAGCTGTCATCTCGTCTCCCCCTTCCCCTATAAATACGAGGGAGGGAGACTGGAAGTTCACTTGTGAATTCTGCTCTCCGACGCCCCAACATCCGGTCTTCAATCTTTCAACCTTCAAGCTTCCAGTCTTCAGTCTTCATCAGATCTTTAGGTATCATCCGGACCCTTCAAGTTGTGCTTTTTCTTCATTTTTGTTTTGGATGATCTTCTATCCGATCGGTGGGTGATCTGCCTGGTCTGATTACCTGTCTGCTAGACTGTTGCCCATTCGCCTGTGGGTATTGTATCCACGGGTGGAGGATAAGTAGCATCGGCGCAAGCCCTATTCCTGGGGATTTATCGCCCTTTAACTTCCATTTTTGGTTGTGTCCGACAGGACGTGAGCACAAGATGTCGGATTCTGGCAGTGCCCGATTGAGTTCAAATTCGGAGGCCACTTCCGACTCGCGACCTGGGTCTTCTTCTTCTTCGTGCACAGCCAGTGTAGCTATCACTACCAGACATCGTCCCCGAGGCCTCTGAACGTCGCCCAGCCAACTGCTGCTGTGGAGGTTGAGGTGGTGGATGAGGATTCCGGACCATCCGACAGACGCCTCTATCCTTATCTACGGTATTCTGGCAGGGAAGTTTCTTTGCTGGGCAATTTCAGAAAAAGATACCTCATTCCGTCTGACATCCAATTTGAACTGCTCTTCGAGCCTGAGGAGGCCCTTGTGCTGACAACCAAGTGTCCTTCCCCCTGATGGCCATCACCAAGGGGGGTATTCAATTCCCTGTAGATGAGTTTGTTAGGGACTTCTTGCGGGAGTACAAACTGACTCCGTTCAAGTTGTCAGTGAATTCTTACTAGGTAGCTGGCTGTATCCGAGAGTTATGCCGGTTCCAGGGCCTTGTCTTCACTGTTGCTGACCTATTCTCCCTTTTCACTCTTTCACATAATAGAAAGTCCGTCCGCTATTTTTGAGCACCCGGGCTGGAGTAGGAGACCTTTTCACTCGCCTTCCGGACTTGGAAAAGTGGGCCAGTATTTATCTGAAGGTGTCTGGAGGCTACAATAATCCCGCCGACGGAACTAAGCCCCTGCCGACTGAATGGGGATCACCTGGTGAGTTTCTGTTGTATCTTCATACTGTCTTCTTCCATGCCGACTGAACTCTGTTGTGTTTTGAAGCTCTTTCCAAGGTTACCCTTCGGTTGAAAAAGTAGGTGGTCGCTGCGAACGTCTCTGCACTTCGGGCCCTGCCGAGGAGAGATGCCCCAAGTCTTCTCTAGTACAAGCCAACGTACCTGTCTTTTTTATAGGATAAAAGGAAGAGAGAGAAGAGGAAAGCCACTGCCATCCAGACCAAAGAGATGGTGAGAGAAGGCTTAGAGGTAATGGAGTTTCGGACAGATTACGATAATAGGAAGGGGCTGCCCCGAGTGCTCCCTAGACCGACCCCTCAACTCAGGTGCCGCCCACTCCGGGGGTTAATGCTCCGGCTCTTCTGCCAGTTACTATTCTGATTCCGGAGACTGTCGCCAAAGATAAGAGACCGAGAGATGAGGCCTCTGACATCCGAGCTCATTAGTCCCAGAAGCGGACTGATCAGGCGATGCCCCAAGATCTTGAGAAACAACCGGTTGTGGAGGCTGAAGAAGTGTGGCAGCCGTTGCTTTCGTGGAGTGATGGCATACATGTCTTGGTGAAGGATAGTGTAGTTAGCAATAACGAGATGTCACTCTACTTTGCCCGACTGCTAGAGTCTCCGGGCAACACTAACACGCTGCCGGACAACTTGACCGCCCGACTGAACTATGGCTTTGCTTCAATAATCGAGGTAATGATCCAGTACCCTCTGTCCGCACTACTTCACTTGTATATTTCTGATTGCTGATTGTTTTTGGATTTTGCAGGGTCTGGTAAGCTTCTCCACCAGCCACGAGCAGCTACTCCAGATTGTTGTGGAGAGGATCTAGTACAAGGAGAAGGCTATAACGCAGGATGTGCGGATCACGGGCTTGCAGCTGGCCCTGGATCAGGATAAAAAGAAAATGCTGATATGGAGAAGGCGGCGTCACACGAGAGGCATTCCCACAAGAAGCGGTCAGTTGTCGAGAAGAAGAAAACGGAGGCCAAGGTGACGGAGGCCAATAAGACCGGATACTCTGATGGGTGGCATGACGCGGAGGGGATCTACCGAGAGCAGTGTCGTGCTCAGGTAAACGTGAAGCACTAGTGCAGCTACGTGCTCGGCTATGAGACCGGACACCGAGATGGGTATCAGCAAGCGCTGCATGCAGCAGAAGTTAAGGAGACCCACTCTGCTTGGTTGTACATGGCAGAGATGAATTGCAGCTGCCCTCGATTGAAGACACGTTCCTGGAGATCGAAGAAGCTGAAGATGCTCCTCCGACAGAAGACAACCCTCAGACTGGCGGCTGAAGACCCATTCTCCTCTATTTTCTTTAAATTTTAAAACAAATGTAATATTTTGGACAACCGCTTTCTTGTGAAATCAAAGCTTCGTGTGTTTGCCTTTTTATTTCTGTAAAATTTTTGCAAGACCTTCCGGTAGCATGGAAGGGTTTTACCGTACCGTTTGATGTCTACCGGAGGGCTTTAACCGATGGTAAAGACCGAAAGAAGCCTAGCGGATGACCGCCGAAGGTTCGGTCTTGATGGGACCAACAGAAGCCTGGTAAAAGACCACCGGAGGATTGATTGCCAAGTGACTTGCCCTGACTAATAGAAGCCGGTGCAGATGACTGCTGAAGGCACGGTCAAGGGGCGAACCCATGAGGGTATTATGTCAGGACCGACAGAAGCCTGGCAAATGACTGCCGGAGGCTCAGCCATTGTGACAAAAATCCTTGACTGGAGGCCAGTGCAGACGACTGCTGAAGGCACGGTTAAGGGGCAAACCCATGAGGGTATTATATCATGACCGACAGAAGCCTGGTAGATGACTGCCAGAGGCTCGGCAATTGTGACAAAAATCCTTGACCAGAGGTCAGTGTAGATGAATGCTGAAGGCACGGTCAAGTGGCGAACCCATGGGGGTATTATGTCAGGACCGACAGAAGCCTGGCGGATGTCCACCAGAGGCTCGGCCATTGTGAAGAAAATCCTTGACCGGAGGCCGGTGCAGACGACTGCTGAAGGCAGAGTCAAGTGGCGAACCCATGAGGGTATTATGTCATGACCGACAAAAGCCTAGTGGATTTCCGCCGGAGGCTCGACCATTGTGACAAAAATCCTTGACCGGAGGCCGATGCAGACGACTGCTGAAGGTGCAGTCAAGGGGCAAACCCATGAGGGTATTATGTGAGGACTGATAGAAGCTTGGACGATGTACGCCAGAGGCTTAGCCATTGTGACGAAAATCCTTGACCGTAGGCCGGTGCAGATGACTGCTGAAGGCACGGTCAATGGGCGAACCTATGAGGGTATTTTGTCAAGACCGACAGAAGCCTGACAGATGTCCACCGGAGGCTCGGCCATTGTGACGAAAATCCGTGACCGGAGGTCGGTGCAGACGACTGCTAAAGGTACGGTCAAGGGGCAAACCCATGAGGGTATTATGTGAGGGCCGATAGAAGCCTGGCGAATGACCACCAGAGGCTTGGCCATTGTGACAAAAATCTTTCCTTGGCCAGAGACCGGTGCAGACGACTACTGAAGGCTTGACCATGGAAGGGTCCTTGACCAACAGAAGCCTGACAGATGATTGTCGAAGGCTTGGTCAAGGGGAGAGACCTTGACCAACAGAAGCCTGGCAGATGACTGCCGAAGGCTTGTCCAAGGGGAGAGACCTTGATTAACAGAAGCCTGGAAGATGAATACCGGAGGTTTGGCCAAGGGGAGAGATCTTGACAAACATAATCCTGGCAGATGACTGCCAGAGGCTTGGCCAAGGGAAGAGACCTTGACCAACAGAATCCTAGTAGATGACTGCCAGAGGCTTGGCTAAGGGAAGAGAGCCGACTGATGGAATGGAATTGCCGGATTGATGGAATACACCCGACTAATCAGAAATGATTGTCTTTTTAACAAAATTCTAAAAGTAAATTTTTGATACAAATCTATGATAATATTTTCTAAGGTTGAGGACATTCCACGGTTTGCCGATAGGCATGCCGTTCATCTCCTCCAGCTTATAGGCTTCTTTGCCGACAACTTTGGTGATTCTAAACGGACCCTCCCAGTTGGGCATGAGCTTCTGCTTCTTGCTTTTAAAGACCACCTTCTGGAGCACTAGTTCATCTGGTTTGAATGTCCAGAGGCGGACATTTTTGTTGAAGCCCCTGGCTACTTCTTGTTGATAGGAGGTCAGTCTGATCCTAGCGGACTCCCGTTTTTCCTCTACAAGATCCAGGTCAGCAGCCAGTGTAGAGTCATTTATCGGTTGCTCAAAGTGTTGTGTCCGGATAGTGGGGATGCCTGCCTGTATAGGTATGATGGCCTCCATGCTGAAGGCCATAGAATAAGGAGTCTGGTCAGTTGATCGACGTGGCGTGGTCCGGTAGGCCAAGAGTACATGTGAGAGCTCTTCTTCCCATTTCCCCCTCTTCGACTCCAGCCTCCTCTTGAGTTCGACGGAGATGGTTTTGTTTGATGCTTCGGCCTGGCCGTTGCACTGTGGATAGTAGAGGGTGGAGTTGAAGAATCTGATGCCGAGCTTGTCGCATGTGATGGAGACAGGTCGCCGACGAACTGACTTCCATTGTCTGACACTATGGCATAGGGCACGCCGAATCTGGAGATGACGTTCTTCCATATAAAGTGCTTGACGTCGGTAGCTGTGATGGTGACGAGGGATTCGGCCTCAACCCATTTAGTGAAGTAATCTATTGCTGTGATGAGGGATTTGAACCTGCCCAGAGCAGTTGGGAGCTTTCCAATGATATCAATGCCCCATTGGGCGAATGACAAAGGGCTTGTAACTGGCTGTAGGTCATCAACCGGACAGTGGATTTCTGGAACAAACAATTGGCACTTATTGCATGTTCAAACGGAGTCTTTAGCATCCATTCGCATCTTCGGCCACCAGTACCCTTGAGTGATTGCTCGGTGGGCTAGAGATCGCCCGTCGGAGTGACACCCCCCACTGCCAGAGTGCAGCTCTTGAAGGATCCCTGGAACTTGAGCTGGGTAGACACAGAGCAGATAGGGGCCGATTCTGGACTGTCGGTAGAGGGTCTCCGTTGAAGACAACCAGAAGTTTGCTGTCTTGTAACGGACACGATGGGCCTCTCGATGATCCTCCAGCAAAGCATCTGTTTTGAGAAAGGTCAGCACTTCATCCATCTAATTGGGTCCGTCGGATATGGTGTTTACCTCGATGACACGGAGACTTGAAGCTTGGTTGTGAGATGATGCCGAAAGAGATTGATCGCTGGCCGGAGGGAGCACAGGCGAAGGCCAGATTGGCGAGAACTTCGATATAGGAGTTGTATTCCCTGGAGATCTGCTCTATCCGGAAGGTCTTGAACTTCTTCATTTCAGTGATGGCGGAGCTGAGGTACTTGCACATCCTGTCATTCCCGGCACCGTACTCTCCGGTCAATTGATTGACGGCTAGCTGAGAGTCGTCGTAGACGAGGATGTCTTCAACTCCAATGTCAAGGGCAAGACGTAGTCCGGAGATCAGAGCTTCATATTCTACCTCATTATTGGAGACCGGATAGTCGATGGACATGGCGTTTTCATGGATAATCCCCCTAGGAGACCAGAACAACGCCTACACCGGAGCCCCTGTTGTTTGATGCGCCGTCAACATGTAGTCTCCAATTGTCCCCATGGAAGAACTGCCATTGTTCCACCAAACACTGGGCACAAGTGCCAGAGTGTCGTGGAGGCAGAGCAGCAGATGAGGAGGAAGCCTATAGATCTTTGTCATTGGCCGGAGACTCCGTCGGGGCTTCCTGGGGGACGTCCCCCGGAGAGAATTCTGTAACGAAGTCGGCCAATACCTGGGCTTTGATGGCCATCCTGGGATGATATTTGATATCGAAGTTGGCCAGTTCGACCGCCCACTTTGAGATCCGATTGGCGAGGTCGGCCTTCTGGAGGATGGTATTTAGCGGGTGCTCCGTCAACAATGTCACAGATATATTTGATTATCATGCCGAAGAACCTCTCTATCCAGATTTGAACTCGGGGTCGAGTTCTTTCGAAGAAGGAGGGACTAATGTAGAACAAGTGGTGATGTCACGCCATGGATTTTCAAACCATTTTTTGAATGAAATAGAAGAGTGATTAATTATAAAACCACATTAACCAAACCACATTACAAGGGGCCGTGAATAGTTAAAAACACATATTTATAATTTCTTTCCATAAAACTTGCTTGAAATTGAAATACTTACAAGGCCTTTACATTTGAAATGAAACTCAACTACAAGTAAAAGGGAGAAGGGGGTTTATTACAACGATACATGAAATAAATACAAAAAAATGCTTCTCACTGAAATGAAGATGGATCAAGCCAATGCTGACTCCCAGCTACAAGCTACTAACCATGCAAACCTGCATAAAACTGTAAAAACAAGATTGAGTCATAAAGACCCAGCAAATATGCGTCTATCAAGTGCAAATGTAATTATGGTGACCTGTGCAAGTGGTGTGAATCCCTACGATGCAATCCCAAGCATGCCATCACTCACACAATCTCAAACACCACTATCAAGTCACTATCCAAACCAAGACTCATAAGTCTAACCAAGCCTTTCATTTATACAAGTACACTGAGAGATAACCCAACCATTCAATCTTGCTCAAGACCAATAACAACACAAGTCAAAACCCTCTCTTTACCAAGT
>NMUG010008031.1:0-11817 GCA_002855965.1 Monotropa hypopitys | reverse complement strand
GGAAGGGTTCACGGAGGGGAGTGCAAGAAAGGTACTCCATGATGCTATAATTGTGAAGAAACTAGACACATGCAGAGAAATTACCCGAAGAATGCACGAACAGTATTGCCAGTAGTGAGTAACAGTCAGGCTACTACACTTGCACCACATCAGAGAGGTAAAATGTGAATTTTTATCCTTTATTGTGTAAGTACTGCAATGTTGAATAGAATTTTTGGTTTTAGGAAATGGAAATAAATTTCAGTAGAACCAACAGCAGAATCAACCCATTGTGAACCAACGAGCACCACTACCAACCGCTTAGAGGCAAGCACCAACACAGACTCAGGGCACTGTACAACAAGGTCAGGCTTTTTCCTTGATGCCGGGAGATGCTGCCAATGCTAATGCAGTTGTGGAAGGTACTATATCCATATGCGATTGTCCATTTCATGTATTGTTTGATTCAGGATCGGCACATTCCTTCATGACGGCACGCCTAGTCAATAGTTTGGGGATGACACCACAGCCACTGGGCCATATGCTGTCAATTCACCAACCAGGTCACTGGAGTACTTTGTGCTCAGATGTCTACCGAGGTTGCCCTATACAGTTAGAGGGTCACCTATCCACTGTTAATCTTATACCTCTAGAGTTAGGACCGTTCGAGGCTATTTTCGGCATGAATTGGCTAGCCTCCAACCACGTGTTGATTGACTGTTCTTCTAAAACTCTCGAGTTCCGTTCGCCCGATCACCCGACTTTTCTGTTTATAGGGAAAGGTATTGTGGCACCACTATGCATGATTTCATTTATTGCCGTGCATCATCTTCTCAGGAAGGGTTGCCAAGCTTATCTATGTTACGCCATAGACATTGTTTCCACTGATCCAGTCCTTTCAGATATTCCCATAGCTTAGAATTTTGCTTCAATATTTTCAGATGATCTTCCTGGTTCTCTTATTGACAAAGATGTTGAGTTCACTATCGATTTAGTCTCGGGAACACAACCTGTCTCTCGAGCACCTTACTGATTAGTGCAGACAGAGCTCAAGGAGCTCAAAATACAGTTGTAGGAGTTACTGGATAAGGGTTTTATTCGTCCAAGTGTTTCTCCGTGGGGAGCACCCATTCTTTTTGTGAAGAAGAAGGATGGCACTATGAGATTGTGCATTGACTACAGGGAACTAAATAAGCTCACAGTGAAGAATGTCTATCCATTGCCATGTATAGATGATTTGTTTGATCAGCTCAGAGGAGCCTGTCACGCCCTGGATTTTCAAACCATTTTTTTGAAATTAGATTTACTAGATAGAACTAGGTACTAACATATATCCCATCACACAACATAAAATCCAAGCATGAGTGATAAGTAAATAAAAGTACAACAAACCATAAAGTAAGAAGAGAAAGAAAAATACCAATTTATAGTTTTACAAACCTCTTACTCTATTACTAGCTCAAAGGAGCCTAAGACAAACAAAAGATAAAAAGTGGGGCTTCTTCTAAAATCCTTTCCAAAAGCGCTAAGCATCAAGACCTCCAAGAGAGGGATCAAAACCCGTGGAGATAAAAAGAAGGGCGTATCACACCAAAGTAGGAAATATCTAGCGCCTATCATATCCAAGACTGACATGGACTCGTGTGTGAATGTAGAGCATGCAACACATACATATGTACGAGACATAAACAATGGCAATGATCCAACTACTATTATGTGACTCCAACCAAACTAACCATATGCAAGATATATCAACAAGGACCACTAGACCAAGTGCCCAACAAGCATGCATATGAATTACCATTTCTTTCTATGATACACATGTATAAGTTCATCATTTCCTTATCGATTTCATACAATGGATACTCCTTGGAATTCCGTCATAAGTCCATTCCAAGTTATCCCATTTATTTCTTTCATTGTGTTTCATATTGTGGATACTCCATGGAATTCCATCATAAGTCCATTCTATGTTATCCTAATTCCAACTATCATTGTGTCAAGTAACATTGATAGGGTTGGGTTGGTTTAGTAGGCGACCAATCCCACTAGCCATTCCTTTCTGTCATTCTCCAAGTAATCGTTGGGAGGGCCAAGATATCCCCATTGTGCCCAATGTCGTAGATGGCGCAACCATCCCGGGACCCCCGTCATAAGTCTGTTCCCGTATACCATATAGATCAAACCCCTATCGTGTTACGTCATCTAGCCAAAGCTAGTCAATCATATCATTTGCATAATTCACCATGTCAAGTACGTTTGAGTCATTCATATAATCGTTCCTAGCCGATGCTAGTTAGTTCCATACGAAGGTCATCGATTCCATTTAATTCCATATATGACTCGACCATATGGTACTTGACCCAACATGCAACCCATATTTTATCACACATGACCAATGTGTCTAATGCATCAATTCCACATCAAATATGCCCAATTGCATGAATACCAACTCAATCTCAACATATGACTACCAATTGATCAAAAGTCCTAATTATAGAAATTAGGGTTCATGCAAAATTCGGGGGTTTTACACACAATGCTCAACATATGAAATTGAATCTAGGAATAGTAAGGGACATCCCTAGAGACTATAAACACACCACCAATTTCATGATACAACCCCCTAACCTATACTAATTTCACCAAGTCATGAGAGGTACCAACTTAACCAATTTACAAACATGTAATAGGGAGAAGGAGGGGCACAGTCCAGAACAATGCTAGAGATAAACATATCCTACCTCAATGGAGCTTTACCAAAACCCTAGGATTTGAACCTTGATGGACGGACTCGCTATGTAGCTTGCTGGAGAGCTCTCGTCGCGAGGAACAATGTTAATCCTTGCCGAAAATCCACTTGATGCTTGGAGGATCTCCAAATGTTAGAGAGAAGGAAGAGAATGGTTATGGAGGTAGAGAGAGTGAGTGAGGGTGGCTAGGGTTTGGGAAAATAAGGGAGAAAACTCCCAAGTTCGAACTACAATGGCCTTATATACTCCCCTCAAGCAAAATACCAAATATGCCCTTAATGAGCCAATTCTGGACATTGTGCATTGGTGCAACTCCTCTCTGTACTAGTGCAAACTAGCTTTAAAATCCAACAAAAGACTTTTGCACCGGTGCAAGCTTCCCTTGTACCGATGCAAACTCCCCTGCACTGGTGCAACTCATCTTTGCACCGATGCAACTTGTTCCAAAAAAACAGTGAGTGGAAATCCAAAACGCATGCTCGCAACATATCTTCAAGAATCTGAATCTTGCGCTCCGACTGACCGTCGATCTATGGATGGAAAGCGGTGCTAAACAAAAGGTTTGAACCAAGGGACTTTGTAAACTATGCCAAAACTGGGATGTAAATTGCGGATCTCTATCGGATACGATAGACGAAGGAACTCTATGAAGTCGAATGATCTCCCGAATATACAATCGGATCAATAAATCAACGGATTGAGCAACTCGAATCGGCAAAAAGTGAGCGGTCTTCGTCAAACGATCAACAATGATCCAAATAGCATCTTGACAATCCGGTGACTTTGGCAAACTCGAAGCAAAGTCCATCATAATGTGCTTCTACTTCCACTCGGCAATCGGTAACAATTGTAGCAAACCGACAGGACGTTGATGTTCGTCCTTGACTTGTTGGCAAGTGAGGCACATAGAAACGAACATAGCGACATCTTTCTTCATACATGGCCACCAAAACTGATGTTTGAGATCATAATACATCTTTGTTCTACCCGGATGAACGGCTAATGGTGAATGGTGAAACTCATGAAGAATACCTCTGCGGCAAGATGAAGGAACGAACAATCGGCCACAAAATTGCAAACTTGAATCTGCGTGGATCATCCACCCTTGACGTGCATCTCCACTAAGGAAATTTGTCCGTAACTCTAATGCTTCCGAATCGTGGGCTTGCGCCTTAATAACCCACCGAGACAACTCCGAATGAATTGACAAGTTGCACAAGGTAGCTTGCTCCCCAACCTCTTCGGCATGGAAAACAAACAAATCCAAATCCTCCATGGACTTCCAATCACGCATGGCTAAACTCGCAAGATAAGAAGACTTTTGACTCAATGCATTCGCAACCATGTTGGCTTTACCTGGATGATAGTGCAACTCGAAATCATAATCCTCCAAATGCTCCATCCATCGACGTTACCATAAATTCAACTCTTTTTGTGTAAATAGGTACTTCAAACTCTTATGATCGGAAAATACTTCGACCTTCTCACCGTAAAGGTAGTTATGCCACATCTTCAATGCAAACACAATCGCCAAAAGCTCAAGATCATGAGTAGGATAGTTCCGCTCATGCTCCTTCAATTGCCTCGAACTATACGCTACCACATTCCCCTCTTGTAAAAGGACGCAATCCAAACCATCATGTGACGCATCACAATAGACCGCATAACCCACTCCTCTTTCCGGCACAATAAGAATGGGAGCGAAAGTCAACCGACTCTTCAACTTCTTGAATGCGGCCTCGCAACAATCATCCCAAACAAAAAGGAACATCCTTTCGGATCAAACGTGTCATAGGAGCGTCCAAATGGGAAAAATCCAAGACAAAATGCCGGTAGTAACCTGCAAGCACAAAGAAACTACGAATATCAAACACATTCTTCGGACACGGCCATAAGGAAATGACATTGATCTTACTAGGATCCACAGACACACCTCCATTAGAAACGACGTGGCCAAGAAACTTCACCTCCGGTAGCTAAAACTCACACTTGCTAAGTTTGGCATATAAACGATACTCTCACAACAACTCTAACACAATGCGAAGATGAATCTGATGCTCTTCCTCTGACATGGAATAAATAAGAAGATCATCCACAAACACCACTACGAAACAATCAAGATGAATACGGAAGATACAGTTCAATAGATCAATGAACGTCGCTGGGGCATTAGTCAAACCGAACGGCATAACAACAAACTCATAATGGACGTAACGCGTACGGAAAGCCATCTTCAGAATGTCCTCCGCCCGAACTAACAACTGATGGTAACCCGATCGTAAGTCAATCTTGAAGATGCATGTGGAACCACGAAGTTGATCAAACAAGTCATCTATCCTCGACATAGGATACGTGTTCTTGACGGTGACACGGTTCAACTTATGATAATCGTTACATAAGCAAAACGAACCATCTTTGTTCTTAGAAAACAAAACTGGAGCACACGACGGTGATGAACTAGGGCGAATAAAACCCAACTCATACAATTCTTGCAACTTGGACTTCAAACGATAAGGCAGAATCGATATAGGAGACGTACTCGACAATAAATTGATAGAAAACTCAACTTCCCGCTTAGGAGGCGAACCCGATAACTCTTTCGGAAAGACATCCGGAAACTCGCAAATGACATGGGGCAACTCCCCACGGTGAGAAACATCGTCATCAAGCTAAGACTCGCGAGTAAGCAACTAATGGAATCGCACTCCCTGGGATCATAGAAACAAACATCTACTATCTCTTTCCTCTCGCCATAAATATAAAAATAATCCCCATCAAGAGAGCATACCCAAACTCGACGCCGATAACAATCGATGGTGGCATGGAAGGTATACAATCCATCCATCCTGAGAATAAGATCAAATCCCGACATACCCAGCACGATGAAATCAAAGATAAAATGTCGGTCTTCCATCGTCAACTCGTAATCCCAGCAAACTCGGTTCAATCGAACACGACCTCCTACTGGAGTATCCACGAACAAAGGTGGATCCAAGACATCTATGTCCAACTCTAATGCACGAATGAATGATGCAGCGATGAAAGAATGCGATGCACCCGAATCAAACAGAACACTAGCCCACAAATTATAAATAAGGAACATACCGCGAACCACTGAAGTCTCAGGCTGTTGTTGTGAGGTAGATGGATTAGAAACGATAGGGATGGCATAAGCTCTTCCATGAGTAGTGGGACCTTGAAAGTGACCACCTCTATGCTGAAACTGATGTGCTGGCCTGACAGGAGCTACACCTCCACTAGCACAAGAAGCCTGACCTGAAATAGCTGGTCCTGGCTGATTAGGGTGCTGATGCCCACCCCGAGGCTACTACGCTGAACCTGCCTCACTATGACCACCAACTTTCTTCGGACAATATCTGACTAAGTGACCCACCTGGCCACACTCAAAACAAGCAAAGGCTCTGCAATCCGCTCACATATACCCCGTCTGATGGCATCGATGACAAACAACCGAGCCCTTCACTGAACCCGCACTTCCCTGCGATCTCTAGCCCCTAGAAAAGCGAGACTGCTCCCTCTGGCGCTTCCTTCCAAAACTCCCTGACGATGAACTAGAAGTAGATATCTGTAAGCAATTCCCATATATTGATTCCCTAGGATGACTCTCTCTTCGGCTTGATGGATCTAGCACAATCAATAATATCTGCAAAGGTACGGATCTACTGGCTCATCACTAGCCTTTGGATCGATGAATGAAGACCTCTTTTAAAATACTTGCATTTCCTATCCTCATAACTCACCAAGTCCGTATCAAACCTCGACAATGCCTGGAACCTCATGGAATATTGGGACACTGTCATCGTCCCCTATTCCAATTTCTCGAACTGTTCCCGCAGCTACTCTCTGAAACTCTCGGGAAAATACTGCCCCTCAAAGATCGACTGAAACTCAGCCCAAGTCATACCTCGATTATGATCAAGAATAGCCTGTGGATCAGCATCTCCACTGGCAAGCAAACTTCCTCGACGCATCTCTAAGATAGAACTCCACTACTGACTCGCCTCTCCGATCAACTAATAAGTCTCAAATGAAATCTGCAACTTGTCTTCAATAATCTCCAACGTGTCTAGCACCTTACGAACCTCGGACAACCTACAATCTTCCTCCAATGGACCCCCCTCGCCATTGAACTTGGGAGGGTCCATGTGGCGAAACTCCCGCAAGGCATCAATGGTATGGTTACCCACATTCTCCCGTGGATCAACAAACCCTCGACTAGCTTCGACCATGGCGGCCGCAAGCTCCCTAGCAACCTGACTAACCCCTCCGGAACAGGAACAACAGCAGGTGCTTCATCCTCCAACCCACACATCCTATCATTAACTTCCTCATTATGAGCATCTGGGGTATTCGTACCCTGGAGACCACGCCCCCTTCCTCTAGCATGTCGTTGAGCCATTTCTACAAGTAAGGATTACGATTTCATAAGAAAGAATACACAAGACAAGACCCCAAGAATCCTCTTAACCAACTGAACATGGATCAATCAAAATACGAGATCACCCAACAAGATCCTCAAAGTAGTCAAACAATAATGGAATCAATCAACGTGGCTATACCCAAGGGAAGAAACAATGCACGATGCATACTCATCGACTCACAAAAGCCTATGGATCATGCCAATGTATGCTCTACACATTTACAACACATGCTAGACAATGCAACTCAATACAAAATGCAACCCATTGAGACTAAGAGTCTCCCCAAAGGCCTAAGTTTTCAAAACCGAAAGCTCTAATACCAAGTTGTCACGCCCCGGATTTTCAAACCTTTTGTTTTGAAATTAGATTTATAAGAGAGAACTAGGTACTAACATATATCCCACCACACAACATAAAACCCAAGCATGAGTGATAAGTAAATAAAAGTACAACAAACCATAGAGTAAGGAGAGAAAGAGAAGTACCAATTTATAGTTTTATAAACCTCCTACTCTATTACAAGCTCAAAGGAGCCTAAGACAAACAAAAGATGAAAGATGGAGCTTCTTTCAAAATCCTTTCCAAAAGTGCTAAGCATCAAGACCTCCAAGAGAGGGATAAAAACCTGTGGAGATAAAAAAAGAGCGTATCACGCCAAAGTAGGAAATATCTATCACCTAGCATGTCCAAGACTGGCGTGGACTCGTGTGTGAATGTAGAGCATACAACACATGCATATGTACGAGACATAAATAATGGCAATGATCCAACTACTACTATGTGACTCCAACCAAACTAACCATATGCAAGATATATCAATAAGGACCACTAGATCAAGTGCCCAACAAGCATGCACATGAATTATTATTTCTTTCTATGATACACATGTATAAGTTCATAATTTCCTTATCGATTTCATACAATGGATACTCCTTGGAATCCCGTTATAAGTCCATTCCAAGTTATCCCATTTATTTCATCCTTTTTGTTTCATATTGTGGATACTCCATGGAATCCCGTCATAAGTCCATTCCATGTTATCCTAATTCCAACTATGGTTGTGTCAAGTAATGTTGATAGGGTAGGATTGGTTTAGTAGACGGCCAAACTCACTAATCATTCCTTTCCACTGTTCCCCAAGTAATCACTGGGAGGGCCAAGATACCCCCATTGTGCACAATGTCGTGGATGAAGCAACCATCCCGGGACCCCCGTCATAAGTCTGTTCCCGTATACCATATAGATCAAACCCCTATCGTGTTACGTCATCTAGCCAAAGCTAGTCAATCATATCATTTGCATAATTCACCATGTCAAGTACGTTTGAGTCATTCATATAATCGTTCCTAGCCAATGCTAGTTAGTTCCTTACGAAGGTCATCGATTCCATTTAATTCTATGTATGACTCGACCATATGGTACTTGACCCAACATGCAACCCATATTTTATCACACATGACCAATGTGTCTAATGCATCAATTCCACATCAAATATGCCCAATTGCATGAATACCAACTCAATTTGAACATGTGACTACTAATTGATCAAAACCCCAATTATAGAAATTAGGGTTCACGCAAAATTTGGGGGTTTTACACACAATGCTCAACATATGAAATTGAATTTAGGAATAGTACGAACATCCCTAGAGACTATAAACACACCACCAATTTCATTATACAACTCTCTAACCCATACTAAATTCACTAAGTCATGAGAGGTACCAAATTAACCAATTTGAAAACATGTAATAGGGAGAGGGAGGGGCACAATCAAGAACAATGCTAGAGATAAACATATCCTACCTCAATGTAGCTTTACGAAAACTCTAGGATTTGAACCTTGATGGATGGACTCGCTATGTATCTTTCTAGAGAGCTCTCGTCGCGATTACAACGTTAATCCTTGCCAAAAATCCACTTGATACTTGGAAGACCTCCAAATGTTAGAGAGAAGGGAGAGAATGGTTATGGAGGTAGAGAGAGAGAGTGAGGGTGGCTAGGGTTTGGGAAAATGGGGGAGAAGACTCCCAAGTTCGAACTACAATGGCCTTATATATTCCCTTCAAGCAAAATACCAAATATGCGCTTAATGAGCCAATTCTGGATACTGTGCACCGATGTAACTCCTCTCTGCACCGGTGCAAACTAGCTTAAAATCCAACAGAAGACTTTTGCACTGGTGCAAGCTTCCCTTGTACCGATGCAAACTCCCCTGCACCGGTGCAACTCATCTTTGCACCGATGCAAACTTGTTCCCAAAAAGCAGTGAGTTTATATATCGGTGCAAGCTTCCTCTACATCGATGCAAACTCCCAAGGACCTCCTACACTGGTGCAAACCCACCTTGCACCGATGCAAACTTCTCCTGTTACAATATTTTTATGCCAAGAACTCCCGAAACTTCCCAGAAACTCACCGAATCAAACACGAATCATAGATATGAACCAAGAGGGAATCTAAAACATAATTCCAAGCGTCAGTAAAATCCGGAAAATCCATGGTAAAATCTTTCAATCGATTTGAATTACGAATAAAATTCTGGAAATATAAATTGAAATTATGAGTCGTGATAGAGCCAGAGTATTTTTAAAGATTGACTTGAGGTCAAGTCATCACCAGCTCAAGGTGCGATCATAGGATGTAGAGAAGACAGCTTTTAGGGCTCGGTATGGTCATTACGAGTTTCTAGTTATGCCATTTGGGGTGACCAATGCCCTAGTTGCTTTCATGAATATGATAAACAGAGTATTTTCCAAGCATTTGGATAGCTTTGTTATTGTGTTCATTGATGATATTTTGATTTACTCTAGGTCAATAGAGGAGTATGAGGAGCATCTTCAGATTATACTATAGACATTGCAGGAGCATCAGTGGTATGCGAAATTAAATAAGTATGAGTTTTGGTTATCTGCGATGAAATTCCTTGGTCATGTAATTAATGAGGAGGGTATTCTTGTTGACCCTGCAAAGATTTCTGCTATTCTTGATTGGCCATAGCCAACGACGGTTACAGATGTTCAGAGTTTTTTGGCTTAGCAGGCCACTACCGCCGCTTCGTCAAGGATTTTTCGAAGATAGACACACCGATGAAAGAGCTTACAAGGAAAGGTGATCCATTTGTGTGGACAGATAGAAGAGAGAAGTGTTTCCAGGAGTTGAAACAGTGATTGACTACAACGCCAAGATTGACTCTTCCAGATGGAATTGAGGGTTTTGTAGTATGTAGTGATGCATCACATTAAGGTTTGGGTTGCGTGCTAATGCAATATGGCAAGGTGATAGCTTATGCTTCTAGACAGTTGAGACCTCACGAGAAAAATTATCCTACTCATGATCTGGAGCTTGTGGCTATTGTCTTCGCACTTAAGATTTGGAGGCATTATCTATACGGAGTTCATTGCGAGATTTTCATAGACCACCAAAGTCTGAAGTACCTATTCAATCAGAAGGAGCTTAATTTAAAATAGATGAGATGGCTTGAGTTGCTCAAGGACTATCACATCACCATTAGTTATCACCCTGGGAAGGTGAACATGGTGGCAGATATGCTCAGTAGGAAAATAGCAGGACATATTTGGTTAGCATCTTTGATTGCACATCCAGGGTTGTTGGATCAGATACGAGAGGAGCAGATGCGAGATGAGAACCTGGTTATGCTTCGAGATTCTATTGACCATAGCACAGAATCAGAGTTTGCTATTATTGATGGATTGTTGAGATTCAGAGGTCGCTTGTACATACCAACAGTACAGAGCTGAGACATAAGATACTCAACGAGGGTCATTCATCACGATTCTCTATTCACCCTGGAGCGACCAAGATGTATCAGGATCTGAGGAAACATTATTGGTGGATCGGCATGAAGAGAGAAGTACGACAGTTTGTAGCTGGTTGTTTGAGTTGTGGGAAGATCAAGACTGATAGGCAGAAGTCAACAGGATTACTAGTTCCATTACCCATTCCTGGAGGGAAGTGGGAGCAGTTGATGATGGATTTTGTTGTGGGTTTGCCTTTCTATCAGAGGGGTTATGATTCTATTTGGATGATCGTTGATCGATTGACCAAGTCTACTCATTTCATACTGGTACGGTCCACTCATACTATGGATCATTTGGCTGAGATCTACATTTGGGAGATTGTATGACTGCACAGAGTTCCTATTTCTATTGTGTTAGATAGGGATCCGCATTTTTCTTTGAGATTTTGGTCTAGTTTTCAGACAGCTATGGGGACAGAGTTGCGACTTAGTACTGTTTACTATCCACAGACTGATGGACACTATGAGCGCACAATTCAGACACTGGAGGATTTATTGAGAGTATGTACCCTCGATTTTTCTGGGATCGTGGAGACAACATTTACTATTGACTGAGTTTTCTTACAATAATAGCTATCAGGAGAGCATTGGTGTTTCGCCTTTTGAGGCATTATATGGTTATCAATGCATGACTCCTATCAGTTGGGGAGCAGAGAGTTCAGCACAATTGATTGGTACAGAGGTAATACAGAGTATACAGAGGGCTATGGAACAGATTAGACAGCGTCTGAAGGTTGCCCAGGATTGTCAGAAGAACTATGCAGATGCTAAGAGACGAGATGTCGAGTTTAGCATTGATGACTTTGTATTCATCAAGATATCT
>NMUG010008030.1:0-11817 GCA_002855965.1 Monotropa hypopitys | reverse complement strand
CTGGTGAAAGGCCTTGGTGAAGAGAATTTGGTATGTGTGTGTGAATCCGTCACACTAGACTAGGGAACTCGTTCCTAGGCTATCGACACGTGTGGTAGAAATGATTTGGGTGAATTCGTCACCATCGATTTGGGAACTCGTCACCACCAATGCGCCAAAGCTCTGTAGCATTTAAGCTACAAGTGCATCGGTGCAGCCCTATGCTTCATCGTTGCAGGTCACAGGTGCATCGGTGCACCACCGATTCTAAAACACTCGGATCAGATTTTCCCCTCGGTGCACCGGTGCAGGTCACAGGTGCACCGGTGCAGGCTGCCTTATTCGCAAAATTTTTGGGGTCTGCACCGATGCAGACTTTTGGTGCACCGGTGCAGCCCCTGTCCTGAAGCTCATTAGGGGAAGATTTGTAATTTTGGTTTGGGGCCCTATATAAGCAAGTTTGGGCACGATTTAGGGTCATTCCCTACAAGTTACTTACCTCTCTACCTCCCTAAAACCCTGTCTCTCTCAATCTCTCCCTTCTCTCTTGTTTTTGAAGATCCTAAGGAGGTTTTCGGAGATTTTGCAGAGCTTTAACGTTGTAGAGTACCTCGCCAGCTTCGCATTGGTGGTATTTTCTTCCCTTGGTGTGTTGAGCGTTCTTCAAGGGTGTAAGTAAAGTCCTCTCAAGGTAGGGATTCTTAAACTCATGTACTCATTTGTGGTGTCTCGTAGTTTTCCCTAAATCAATTTGAGAAAAACATGTGCGATGTGTGTCTAGATTTACGTTTGATGTTGGATTGTGGATTTTCCTTGGTAGGAGTAGGGATTATTGCATATTTGAGGTCCCTATGGGTTCAATTTTATGAAATTATCACTTGGTATTGAAAGCCCTAAAATTGTTGAAAACCCTAATTTGTCAAATTTAGGGAAAATGGTAATCGGCTCTAAATTAGTGAAATTCACATCATGCTTATCAAATTGACATGCGGGACCCTATGTTTCAAATGAGAATTGGATACTCGGCCTTAGAACACTTGAACGTGGAATGTGGAAAAATATGATAATTGGCCTTGGAACACTTAAACGTGGAATATAAATATGTGGATTGGCCTTGATACTCTATAGGAGGTTTGGATACACTTGAGTGGCTATGGATTCGGTTACTTACCTTGGGTCACTAATGTAGAATGGCACACTACATTGCGCAATGGAGGTTTGACTAGACCTTTCCGGTGAACCGGGGAAAACAGAAACGACACGATAAGGGGTTGACGAGCCCCAATGCGGAACTAGCCTTGGATCTCATGTGGTTACCTTTATGGTGATCTTGGTACACTTGAATGATATTGGCACAACATTGGATTAGTTGAAATCTTGTAATGAAATACGTATTGGAATAATGAAATCACACTTTGGAATACCTTGGAACTTTATGGAAAGTCTTGGAACATAAATAATAATAATTGCCCCCTTTTCCTTTGGTAATCACACTTCATATTGAGCCTACTTATATGCATGCATCTTACATTGTTTTCTCAAGTACATTGCAATCATATGAATCGTTTGTTTAAGTTTTCCTACTAGGCGTTTGCCTAACCCTCTATTTTTATAGGGAAGGAACTGGCTATTTAGCTTGATGAGGTTCAAGCATTTGGATGGCATGGAGCATGGTCAAGTCATGAATCATTTTACTTATCGTATTTCATTTTGTCATTTTGGAAATGTTGTAATATGAACACCCGTTGTACTTGTCTTTTAAACTCAAGTGTGTGTGTGATGGACTTGTGGAACTTTTAAATGGTTTGGGTGGATGGTGATTGGTAGACTTTCATTAGATGTTACTCTATGCTTTGTCTTTCAAAAAAATGGTTTAAATTTTCAGGGTGTTATAGTTGGTACCAGAGCAATAGGTTGCAAAAACTTAGGACATGGGAAGGGGACAAATAGTCCTACATGGGTGCATCGGGTTCGGGTTTGAAATGGTGTTTTGCATGTGATTGCTTGTGTGTGTGCATTGTATGAAGCATGGCTCAATTAATAAGTGATGAATTCTTGTGTCATGGTATCGTTAGAAGGGTGTCCTTCCTTCTTGTAAATTATAAGTGTGTTATGGGTTGAGTACTTGTGCGTTGACTTGTTGATAGTTTGTCGTTGTTCGTACATTGTTCCTAGTACTCTTTTCCTTGTTGAGATGGTTGTTCGATTCTATTCTTTGATGATTGCCGTTTCTCTTGTCTCATAGAAAATGGCTGAACGTTGTGTAGGGAATAGGGCTCGTGGTCGTCGTGCTATAGAGGTTCCTGATGAAGGCAGTGAGGAAGTGATTGGTAATCCTAGGGAGCAAGTCGATGAGGCTAGAGATGAAAGGTTCATACCTGGAGGTATGGCCAATGCAGGGCAATTTATCCGTGACATTGCCACTACCGTTGTTGAAGCTAGCCGAGGTGTGGCAGCGGTTAGAGAGCCTGTGGGCACTCATCTTTCTGATGCTCTTCGTGAATTTCGTCGCATGGATCCTCCTAAATTCACGGGCGAGGTTGATCCTATTGAAGCAAATCATTGGCTGTCTGAGTTGAGAAAGATCTTTGAGATGCTAAAAATCGTCGACAGCAAAATCCGTATTTCTCTTGCTTCATTCCAGCTGGTGGGAGAAGCTAGCGAGTGGTGGTCCAATTTGGTTTATGGTCGTCGCGATGCATTGCGGGTACTTGGGGATGCTAACCCTCAAGCTGTTGTGGATCCCTTGACAGGGATGTCATGGGCTGATTTTGAGGCTTCCTTTGAAAGCCAATACTTTTCGGAGTCTTTCCATGATAAGTTGCGCGGTCAGTTCGAGAAACTGGAGCAAGTACAAATGACAGTGAATCAGTATGTGCGGAAGTTTCAGTCGTTATCCAGGTTTGCCCATGACTGGGTAAACACCGAGGAGAGAAAGTGTAAAAGGTTAGAGCAGGGTCTTCATTCGTCTATTCAGTGCCTTACAGTGGGTCACCGTTTTTGAGATTTCTCAGATTTGGTGGAGTGTGCACGACTTGTTGAGTCGCAGAGTGAGCCGGTGAAAGAGGCAAAGGTTTGGGAGCCGAGGAATCAGTATTCGGGTTCCAGTAACTCTTCGGGTAGTTTTGGAAGGAAGAGATCGTGTGATGATCCTCGTTTTCAGCGGAGTCAGAAACTGCAGTCTCAGGTGAACCGTCAAGGTATGTATTTTCGGTCGGAGATTGTGTGTCACAGATGCCAACAACCAGGGCATGTTCGTGCAAATTGTCAGGCTCCTACATGTTTTGAGTGTGGTCGGCCAAGTCACATCTCCAGGGCATGCCCATCTAAGGGCAATGATCGCAGTGAGGCGGGTTCGGTGTAGCAATCCTGCCAGACTCAGCAGCAGACCCAGTCACAGCAACAACAGCAGTTTCAGAGGGCTCTTGCATAGTCTAGTCAGGGATCCAGATTTGTGAGGCGAGGTCCATCTGGACCGGGTCAGTCTTCAGGCCAGCGCAGTGGTGCAGGCCAGACTCAGGTGACACAGGACAGAGTGTATGTCGTTTCTGCAGTAGAGCAGCCAGCTATTCCAGATGTTCCAGAGTCTTCAGTTGTGCGCGGTATGGTTCTTATCTATCATTCTTGGGCTTCTGTTCTTATAGATTCAGGTGCATCGCATTCCTTCTTGGCATTCTCTTTTGCGTCGGCATTGGGTTTGGAGTTGGAGGCTTTTGATCCTCCTCTTGTAGTGGAGTCTCTGGTGGGTGGTCGTTTTCCCTTAAGTTACATGTGCCTTCAGTGCGAGTTGACTATCTCTGGTCGCCATTTCACATTTTATTTTATTGTTCTCGATATGGCGAGTTTTGATCTTATTTTGGGTATGGATTGGCTATCTTCGCATCATGCCACCATTGACTATTATCGTCGCAGAGTTCTTATTCGTGATGTAGACGGGGAATATTTCTATTTCATGGGTGATCGTCGTGAGCCTACGACTTCATCCTTCCTTGATCCAAAAGATTCTTCTTCGATACATTGTTTGTTAGCGAGCTTAGCACTAGATGACGATGTTGTGGGTCGTATCGATTTACCATTCGTGGTCAGTGATTTTGCTGACGTATTCCCCGAGGAATTACCTGGTTTACCTCCTACGAGAGACATTGAGTTCTCTAATGATCTTGTTCCTGGTTCGGTGCCTATTTCCGTTCCTCCTTACCATTTTGCGCCAGCCGAGTTGAGAGAGTTGAAGTCTCAAATTGAGGAGTTGTTTGAGTTGGGATTTATTCATCCGAGTTCTTCTACGTGGGGAGCACCTGCTTTGTTCGCAAAGAAAAAGGATGGCACACTTCGTCTGTACATCGACTATAAGAAGTTGAACCGTATTACAATCAAAAACCGTTATCTTATGCTGAGGATTGATTATCTTTTCGATCAGCTGCAAGGGTCGACTTGTTTTACAAAAATCGACTTGAGGTCGAGCTACCATCAGTTGCGCATTCGCCAGGAAGATATTCCTAAAATAGCCTTTCGTACTCGTTATGGACATTTTGAGTTTGTGGTTATGCCATTTGGGCTAACCATTGCGCCAACTACTTTTATGGATTTGATGAATCGCATTTTTCGTCCTTATCTTGATCAATTCGTTGTCGTGTTTGTGGATGACATCTTGGTCTATTCTGTCACTTCTGAGGAGCATGTCAGACATCTTTGTATTGTTCTCGAGCTTTTGAGGGAGCACCAGCTGTATGCAAAGCTAAGTAAGTGTGAGTTTTGGTTATCCGAGGTGAAGTTCTTGGGCCATGTCGTGTCCCAGGAAGGAGTTTCCGTTGATCCGTCGAATATTGAGGCCGTTGTTACTTGGCCAAGGCCAGCTAACGTGTTCGAGGTTCGAAGTTTCTTGGGTCTTGCCGGTTATTCGTATTGCGGCTCCGATGACTCATTTGACGAGGAAGGATGTTCGTTTCATTTGGGATGATGCATGTGAATTGGCAATTCAAGAGTTAAAGGGTCATTTGACTTCATCACCGATTCTGATAGTGCCGGAGAGAGGTATTGGCTATTCAGTTTATTGTGACGCTTCACGGGAAGGTTTGGGTTGCGTGCTGATACAAAACGGGAAAGTCGTTGCTTACGGTTCTAGGCAGTTGAAGACGCACGAAATAAATTATCTGACACACGATTTGGAGCTTGCTGCGATCATATTTGCATTGAAGAGTTGGAGAAATTATCTTTATGGTGAGAAGTTCGAAGTTTTCTCGGATCACAAGAGTCTTAAGTACCTATTCATGTAGAAAGAGTTGAATTTGAGGCAGCGTCGTTGGATGGAGCACCTTAAAGATTACGTTTTTGAACTTCTATATCATCCTGGAAAGGCAAATGTCGTTGTCGATGTCTTGAGTCGTAGGTCATCATGTTACCTAGCTCACATGGCCATTCTCGATTGGAAGAGTGTCTCCAGTTTGGGAGATTTCATTTTGCATGCCGAAGAGGTTGGAAGTGGTGCTACATTGTGCAACTTGACGATCCACTCTGACTTATCTCGACGTATTATTGAGGCGCAAGCCGCAGATGATCAGGCCTTGATGTTCCATTCTCGATGTTCAGTTGGTGAGGCACCCGTTGGGTGGACCATTTTTGAAGATGGAAGCGTTCGCTTCCAAGGAAGACTTCTTGTACCATTACCGTGTCGTCAGGAAATTCTTCACGAATTTCACAATTCTCCTTTTGCTGTGCACCCCGGTGGTGACAAAATGTATCATTCTGTTCGTCGTCAGTTTTGGTGGCCGGGAATGAGAAAAGATATTGCGTTGTTCGTGATGAGGTGTTTGACTTGTCAGCAAGTTAAAGCCGAGCATCAGCGTCCGGCAGGGTTGTTGCAGCCGTTGCCTATGCCAGAGTGGAAGTGGGACCATGTTACTATGGATTTCGTGTTAGGTTTACCGCGATCGCAGGACGGAAAAGATTCTATTTGGGTAATCGTCGATAGATTGACCAAGTCCGCTCACTTCTTACCCATCCGTTTATCGCAGTCTGTGGACTCCTTGAGTCGTTTGTACATTCGCGAGATTATCCATCTTCATAGGGCGCTGTTATCTATTGTATCCGATCGTGATCCATGTTTTACTTCTCGCTTTTGGAGGAGCTTGCAGAAGGTCTATGGTACTGATTTGCACTTCAGTACAACTTTTCACCCACAAACCGATGGACAATCGGAATGTACCATCCGGACATTAGAGGATATGCTACGTGCTTGCGTTTTAGATTATCTTGATTCATGGTGGAATTGCTTACCTTTGGTGGAGTTCGCATACAACAATAGCTATCAGTCTAGTATCGGCATGGCTCCATTCGAGGCATTGTATGGTCGACCATGTCGTTCGCCAGTTTGTTGGACGGAAGTAGGAGATTCTGTAGTGATGGGTCCAGAGAGTGTGCAATTGGTTACCGAGCAAGTGAAGAATATCCGTCAGAGATTGCTAGCAGTGCAGAGCCGGTATAAAAGTTATGCCGACAACCGTCGTCGTCCGTTATCGTTTGAAGTAGGTGATCATGTATTCTTGAAAGTGTCGCCTCGCCGAGGGACATCTCATTTTGGAAAGAGAGGAAAACTAATGCCGCGTTTCATTGGGCCATTCGATATTGTGTAAAAGGTTGGGGAAGTGGCGTATCGTCTTACATTGCCATATACTCTTTCAAACATTCACGACGTATTTCATATTTCCATGCTTCGGAAGTATGAACCGGATCCTTCGCACGTCTTGGATTGGTCGACATTAGCCTTGGAGGCCGACATTTCTTATGAAGAGCAACCGATTCGTATTTTAGATACGCAAGAGAAGGTATTACGAGGCAAATCGATTGTGTTGGTAAAAGTTCTTTGGAGAAATCACAGTTTAGAAGAAGCGACGTGGGAAAGACGCGATGAGATGTTGGAAAAACATCCGACTCTATTTGATTGAGGTAACCTTTCCACTCTTTCCCCTTCTCTCGCGCTTCATTTTAGTGAATTTCGAGGACAAAATTTTGTGAGGTGGGGAGTTTGTAACACTCTGCAAATTTTAGTTCGATTTGTTTTAGCTCTGACGTGTAATTCGTTAGAAATTTACCTAAAATTAAGTTCATGGGGACCCAAAATAATTGTTTCATCGTATCAAGTGTTAACGCATCGATTAGAAGTCCCGTTGGAACTTCTCGGATTCGTTGGGATCAAGTCCGGGCTTGTCGGGAGGGCCAAAAACCTCCAAAGCAGCCATATTTCATTTTTGAAGAAGACTGCATCGGCGCAGCGTCTCGATGCATCGGTGCAGGGCTTGTTTTTGGTCTTGCATCGGTGCAAGACCAATGCGCCAAAGCTCTGTAGCATTTAAGCTATAGGTGCATCGGTGCAGCCCTATGATGCAATAGTGCAGGTCACAGGTGCATCGGTGCACCACCGATTCTAAAACACTCGGATCAGATTTTCCCCTCGGAGCACCGGTGCAGGTCCCAGGTGCACCGGTGCAGGCTGCCTTGTTCGCAAAATTTTTGGGGTCTGCACCGATGCAGACTTTTGGTGTACCGGTGCAGCCCCTGTCCTGAAGTTCATTAAGGGCAGATTTGTAATTTTGGTTTGGGGCCCTATATAAGCAAGTTTGGGCATGATTTAGGGTCATTCCCTACAAGTAATTTATCTCTATACCTCCCTAAAACCCTATCTCTCTCAAGCTCTCCCTTCTCTCTTGTTTTTGAAGATCCTAAGGAGGTTTTCGGAGGTTTTCGGAGATTTTGTGGAGCTTTAACGTTGTAGAGTACCTTGCCACCTTCGCATTGTTGGTATTTTCTTCCCTTGGTGTGTTAAGCGTTCTTCAAGGGTGTAAGTAAAGTCCTCTCAAGGCAGGGATTCTTAAACTCATGTACTCATTTGTGTTGTCTCGTAGTTTTCCCTAAATCAATTTGAGAAAACATGTGTGATGTGTGTCTAGATTTACGTTTGATATTGGATTGTGGATTTCCCTTGGTAGGAGTAGGGATTGTCGCGTATTTGAGGTCCCTATGGATTCAATTTTATGAAATTGTCACTTGGTATTGAAAGCCCCAAAATTGTTGAAAACCCTAATTTGTCAAATTTGGGGAAAATGGTAATCAGCTCTAAATTAGTGAAATTCACATCATGCTTATCAAATTGACATGCAGGACCCTATGTTTCAAATGAGAATTGGATACTCAGCCTTAGAACACTTGAACGTGGAATGTGGGAAAATATGATAATTGGACTTGTAACACTTAAACGTGGAATATGAATATGTGGATTGGCCTTGATACTCTATAGGAGGTTTGTATACACTTGAGTGGCTATGGATTCGGGTTGCTTACCTTGGGTCACTAATGTAGAGTGGCACACGACATTGCGCAATGGAGGTTTGACTGGACCTTCCCGGTGAGCCGGGGAAAACATGAACGACATGATAAGGAGTTGACGAGTCCCGATGCAGAACTAGCCTTAGAACTCATGTTGTTACCTTTATGGTGATCTTGGTACACTTGAATGATATTGGAATAACATTTATTAGTTGAAATCTTATAATGAAATACGTATTGGAATAATGAAATCACACTTTGGAATACCTTGGAACTTTATGGAAAGTCTTGGAACATAAATGATGATAATTGCCCCTTTTTCCTTTGGTAATCACACTTCATATTGAGCCTACTTATATGCATGCATCTTACATTGTTTTCTCAAGTACATTGCAATCATATGAATCGTTTGTTTAAGTTTTCCTACTAGGCGTTTGCCTAACCCTCTATTTTTATAGGAAAGGAACTGGCTATTTAGCTTGATGAGGTTCAAGCATTTGGATGTCATGGAGCATTGTCAATTCATGAATCATTTTATTTATCGTATTTCATTTTGTCATTTTGAAAATGTTGTAATATGAACACCCGTTGTACTTGTCTTTTATACTCAAGTGTGTGTGTGTGATGGACTTGTGGAACTTTTAAATAGTTTAGGTGGATGCTGATTGGTAGACTTTCATTAGATGTTACTCTATGCTTTGTCTTTCAAAAAAATGGTATAAATTTTCAGGGTGTTATATGTGTTCTTGGAAGTGTCCTTCCTAGATAATGTGATGGTTTACCATGTCGTAGTAGTGGTTGTGGTCCTTGGCCCTAATGGCCCTTGTACTAGTGCATGTTGCATAGTTGTGTAGATGGAAATGCTTAGAAAAGAGAGAATTGTGACTTGTGTGATAGTTGGTCTTGAGTGGAGTCAAATGATTTGGGGTTGTCTCTTAGTATGTTTGTATCGATAAGAGTCTTGGTTAGACTTATACGTCTTGGTTCGGTTAGTGACTTGGTAGTGGTGTTGAGGTTGTGAGAACACTGGCATGCTTGAGATTGCATCATAGGACTTCATAGCACTTGTGTCACGACCCATCCCGGATTAATAGAAAAAATATGGAAATCCGGCTACGAATCGCGACTCAACAAAAACTAACAAAGGGATATTCATCCTTATTTTCCAAACACCATATTTTTTTCTTCTTTTTAATAAAATACACAGCGGAATACAAAGATACTAACATAAAACTTTAAAACCACCAACGGTACCAAATGTGACAATCTAAACACATGACCCAGAACAAGGTCCTGAAACAAAAGAGTTATCTATCACCATTTCTAAGCCTCTGAAATATAAATAATGATCACACATCCTCTCTCTACTACAAAGAAGAGTAAAAGTACTACATCTGCAATATATGACTCCAACTGAAGGAGAGTCCTGAAAGCCTGGCAATGAACCCACTACGCCTCCTTATCTGGATAAAATGCCACAACAAAAGAAGAGGGCAACAATATCCAGGAGTGTCAGATTCACAATCATTATAGAAAAAGATTAACATGGTACAACAATAAAAGAAATACGAAGGGGTTGTGTATCTCCCCATATGTAGTCCACAACAGAAAAGTAACGAAGGGGTTGTGCCTCTCCCCTCAAGTAGTCCTCAATAGTAAAGTAAATATGCTAATGCATATGAATGTTATGAAATGCATCTTTTTAATGTTTTGGGAGCTTCCATCATCAACAAGGCTATGGAGGACACCCCGCTCTACTAGCCATCATTATCATCATTATCAAGGCTATGGAGGACATCCCGCTCCACTAGCCATCATCATCATCATCAAAGCTATGGAGGATATCCCGCTCCACTAGCCATCATCATCATCATCAAAGCTATAGAGGACATCCCGCTCCACTAGCCCACATCGTTGTGCATTTGCATAAAAATGTATGCATGCACCATGAAATCACATTCATCATCTCTTTTTATCATCATATGGCATCATCATGAAAATATGCTTATGTATGCCAACATCATCAATCATTACAACTTTATCATCGTAAAACATCATATAAGACCATGCTTGCATATTTTCATCAACAGCATCATGACATCATCATCTTTGAACTAAGTACGAAGCATGTGAATATACATCGATTAAAGCAATAATTATCATGAATCTAATCATATACAATTTCAACCATCATGTGATCATGCATTCGTAGCTATACCAACAACAATCAGAACATACTAACACATTTTACCAATCAGGCAATTGATCAATTATTCTCTTTAACTAATGTGAAGCATGTGAAATTATCTCAACTGAAACATCAACTATCACGAGTCTAAAGCATATATTTTTCAGTCATCATGTGAGCGAATAAATAGATTATACCAAGTACCAAAATCTGATAACATCCAAGGCATACAACACGTATCATCAAACAAGGGATAACCAAACAAAACATCGACATCTAGCATGTAACATGTAAATCTACAATTCTATAAAAGAGAGG
Organism: Monotropa hypopitys; assembly: GCA_002855965.1. Classification (NCBI taxonomy): domain Eukaryota; kingdom Viridiplantae; phylum Streptophyta; class Magnoliopsida; order Ericales; family Ericaceae; genus Monotropa; species Monotropa hypopitys. The sequence continues at coordinate 1,013 of NMUG010008030.1, read as the reverse complement.
AATCTACACACTCACCAAAGATGTCGACGAGCATTGCCAAAGACTACACCTCGGAATATGAGAAGCAACAATCATCTCACCTATGATTAATTTAAAAAGAATCAATAATAATTTATGATAAAAGATTAACAATAAATTAGTTAGAGCTTTTATCTATGCTAGAAACCTCATAACCATAACCTAATCCTTAAGATCCAAAGATACATGTTCTACATATCAATCATATTTGATAGTCTTCTGAAATCACTAAAATTTGACATCTTAACCTCGTTTTTTGGATTAGTAGAGGACGAAAAATTGAGTGGGGGGTCTTTAGGTCCGATTTGACAAATAAGGCCGGTATGACTCTAAAAAACGTTTATTACAGGAGTTAAAAAATAGTCCGAATCTGGACAGATTATGTTTAAGCTTCGGTTTTGGGCTAATCTTTCTCATAAAGACTATTTTTTTTCATCCAACATGATGTATAAACTCCCCTAAAGTACATAACATATCTAGGTATTCAATATACTAAGTTTTTGGGCTTCCAAACCATTCTAACCCCCATAGATTCAAGAGTTTTGACCAAAAAATAATTAGCTTAATCTTTTGCAAATGACAACCCCTAAATATGAACGAAAAATTATATGAAAATCTTTTTGATATTGCTAAAGATCTTAGGAATATGTTCGTAGGAGACCTCTTACCTTGAATCCTCCCTCAAGAGTCTCAAAATCCACCAATTGTGCTTGAATCTCCTTCTTCCTCTCTAATCCTCTCTAGCCCCCAAGGGTTTTGTCTAACCCTAATGAGAGTGTAAGCCTCCCTTATATCTCTTTAATTAGGGTTTTAGTGATTATGACCCTTTTGCCCTTTATTTAAAAGGGTATTAACCATTGTGTGCCCTTTTCTAACTTATATATGTATATATTTGTTAAAAAGGTATTTATATATATTTATATATATAAACCTTATTAATTCCTTAAGATCCTTAACCTTTTTATTTATTTTCCTTCATTTTTTTTAATCACCTA
>NMUG010008029.1:0-11817 GCA_002855965.1 Monotropa hypopitys | reverse complement strand
TCTAAGTGTGTGGCCGACCGGTTGGCTCCGACAGTGTCAGGTGGCGCCGCCTGACAGCATTGGGCGGCAGAAAAGCTGATGAAGCGTGCCTGACATTCTGCGGGAATCACGGAAAAGCTGATTCTTGTGTCAGTCATGTGTCTGCCATGTGCACAAAACCCAGAATGCTGTCTCCGGGGGAATCTTTGCAGCAAACGATGTATTTGTCCTATTCGGCCGAAGCGACATGCTTTCCCTTAGCTGGTTGTTGACTGGGTCGTCCCTGGGAAATGAACCTTCTGCACAGAAGTGACCCCGAGGGAGCTTCCCACATCGGCCCTTCTTCCATTTGGTCGCATGACCTTGATTTCCTGTTGCTTTGGCTAGGCATCTCCTCTGGGCTGTGAGTCTCCTGGCCGGAGAGAGCTCTAGGGAGGCCCTAACGCCGGCTATGCACTGCTCAGTCGGCTGAGAACTGGCCTGTGTCGCGGTCCTCACGGCAGAGGTCGTGTCTCTGGCCTCTTCACAGTTTGGCCCCCAACAGGGACACATGAGGAAGGCATTGAAGCCTCACTCAAGGGCAAGGAGAAGGTTTGAAAGATGGTAATTGGTGAGTGTATGCCTATGGTATTTTGAGAGTACTTTGCTTGATTCTAAAAGTACATGTTTATTCGTTAAATTATTTTGGAAGCATCTAGTTCATGTTTTGTACCTAGATTGGGATTTGGAATGAGACGGAAACAAGCATATTTCATGATGATTATATTTGGTAGTTTACTTATTGGCAGACTACACGTTGGACGTGTGAGTGAGAATTATTCTAAAATGCATTGAGGGTAAAGCATACTATATTGTATATATATGTATATGCACTGTGGAACGAAAGTTTTTGTCGACTACATGTTGGACGTGTGAGTGAGTTTCTCCCGATGATACACCCATTTTGGAGAGGGGACATCCCCAGATTGGTATCTTTATGATACTCTTGAGAGTGTGCTGGGTACACGAACTATCACCTATAGTGATAGCTATTTTGAGGAGGAAAATGGAAAGATGTTTTGAAAATTGGGCTTCGGCCATATACATATATAAATGCATGGGATGCATGGGGTTGGGTGAATGTGTTTTAGGGAGTTGGACCCTTGTACTTGCAAAGTTTAAATTCCTGTATATTTTATTTAAATCTCTTGCAATTGTGAAATCAAAATATCACATTCACACTCTGGTTTCCTTGTGTTTTTCTTGAATGCTTGGAAACTAAGTATTGGAGCTGGCGGTCCACTACATAGCTTGGGAAGGATGACATTGAGGCATAGTTTGAAGGAGTTGGCACTTAGTTTATGTGTTGGGATGTTTGGATTAGAGGAATTCTATTCTTTTATATTAGTTCTTTTGTTCCTTTCTGTTGGTACATGTTCTTTTGGAAACATATATAGTACTTGTGGATAGTAGTAGATGGAAGACCGCAGTCTTGGGTTTTTTTATACTTGATATTAGTTTGGTGTTTTAAACTTGCTAACGCTTGGGTTTTTCAATGTTAAGAAATTTTATTCTGCACATTTTAATAGGACTTTTGGTAAAGGATGTTATAGGAGATGTTAGACAAACTGACAGAAGGCCAAGGTTTAAGTTCAGCTGTGATAATGTCTTTGTGATCTTCCAGTAGATGATTTCTGATCTTCCAGAATAAGAGGTTACATATGTTTCTGTCAATGTTAAGATCTTGTGATTTTCCAGTAGATGGTCTCTGGTCTTCTGGGAAAATAGATGAGCATGTACTGGAGTATTATGTTTTCTCGGTAAAAGGTTTATGGTCTCCCAGAAGATGATGTTGGGACTTCTTGTAGTCTGTTAAGTTTTGACAGCTGTCATCTTTCATTTAAAAGGTTGTTAAGTCTATTAAGTCGGTTAGTGAGTTACTATAAATAGATGTGCTCAGGTTATTCCCTGTATTGAATCAAGAATTCAAGAAATCAATAAAAGTTTCGAAAGTTTCTTCTCTTTCTTCAGTTTCAATGGGCTTTGACGTCCGCATATCTTTAAAAGGACTTGTGCAAGGTAGGTTTATGATCTATTATTTATAGCACACAACTTACATCCACCAAGCGATGTGGGACTTATCCATTGACCCAGATGTCCCCTCTGGGACTCCAGATGACACCTTAGATTGGGGTGTAACAATCTCCCTCATTTGGACCACACGTCCTCGTGTTGGGTCAAGATTCTTCTCAAGTCCCACATTTTCGGTTGGTGTAGGCTCTAATACCATATGTAATGACCCGCCCTCACCCTACACAATATTATCCGCTTTGGTCGCCAAATCCCAGTGGACTTCCTAGGGGATCACCCATCCTTGGACTAATTCAAGATGAGCACGCTTAACTGGGATGTTCCAATAGGCTTTGATACACGCACGTCTTTAAAAGGGCTTGTTCAAAGTAGGTTCATAATCTATTATGTATAGCACACAACTTACATCCACCAAGCGATGTGGGACTTGTCCACTCACCCGGATGTCCCCTCTGGGACTCCAGTTGACACCTTAGACTGGGGTGTCACAGTCAATGCCTTGAAAGTCAAAGCTATTCATGGTGGTAGAGTGGTTGATTATTTATTCTTGAAGCGCCGCCAAGCCCCCTTATATTCCAAGTATTTATTTTTATGGCTTGGGTGGCATCAATTTTTTAGGAATAGGGTGAGATGGTTCACCACATGCTATGGCCCCCAAGGGATCCATCATGTCAATGCGATCCTCCAGTTTGGAGGGTCGATTTCTCGGTTGTTGCCATCTCTCTTTTGTATAGTTTCTTTTATTTCTTTTCTTTTCTTTTCTTTTGTTTTATTTCTTTTTATTTTGTTTCTTGCATTTCATTTCCTTAGTTAAAAATTTAAAAAGTCTAAATAATTTCTGGGAGACAATAAATCTTTAGAGGTTGAGATACCTCTGGTGTTCACAGTGCTCGAACGGTCTTTTAACGGTCCAGTATAGTCACCCGTTATTCTATTCTTAGTAGTGTATTATCTGGGATTATCTTGATAAAATAAGGATGGTTATGAAAGATGATTGGAGTGTTTCTCAACAAACGAGAAACGTAACCTATTGAGTACCGACCTACCCCTAAATACCGAGAGATTTTCTTCTATAATGCACTATTTAAGTGAGAATAATAAGGAGAAAAGTACTACTCGTGGAGAGTCGTGTGAGAACTCATACTATTTTTAAATAAAATCGATGCTACATACTTGGCTTCCATTAGCAAGTAATTTTTGGACTAATCATTTCTCTTGTAGTTGTAGTTGTAGTTATTTTTGTCTTTACAGGGTTCTTTCCTTATGCCTTGAGCCTTGGAAGCATTATCGACGATGACTTGAGGTAATGATGCCAAATCCCTTTTTTTGGTCGGGGTATAGGGTGGTTGACATTTCTCGCCGGAGGTATATTGCTTTCTTCCCTTTCTTTACTGTTTTATGCACTAAGGACATTGCACAATTTAAGTTGGGAGAGTGGCGCATGTTTCACATGCTTGTGCCATATATTTGTTTATTTTTTATTTTTAGTCCCATTGTAGAGTCTTAAAAATTCTAAAAAAATTGAATCGACGATCTAGTATAGCCGTCTGTCTTTATTTTCCCTTTTGAGGCAGGGAGAAAAGTATAGATCGTTTTATCCATGTGATGGATTTATTAGTTTAGATAGTGAATTACTTTAGCATGGATTTTGGGATTTTGTGAGTTTTTAACTCTATAGCATGGTAGGAACTTGTTGAGCATTGATTGGACTTATAGGTGGCATCTTAGTTCATTTTGCTAGCATTTTGCAAAAATTCGTTTTGGCACCTAGCTTTTAATTTCTTTGCACTTCACTTATAAAATAGGCTTGAGTCGCTTATGAGTTGCTCCATGATCGTCTAGAAGGCTAGTTTAGTAGAGACTTATGCCCAAGTGAGCTTAGTGTCTTATCTTTCCTTGGAGTGGTCTCAAGTTAACTCTAGTTGTCACGAAAATAAATCTCACTTGTTGTTGATCTCATTATCCTTCGTTTAGCATTGGGAATTCACCATCATCGTATATATCTTTTAGGTTGGCATGCACGGTTATTGTTGGCCTTAGGAAAATATTATAGACAGTCTTTGATCTTTTGAGCCGGTTAGTTTCCTTCTTACATTTACCCCTTGCTAGCCCACTTGCGCCCCTTACATGAGCCATTTTTTTTATCGAGCCTTAAATTCTATATCATGCTTTGAGAATGGCTAAAACCATGTTGAAGATGTATTTAGGAGATATAAGGTAGTTTATGTTTATGTATTCATTGTTGGTGTACTTTTTCCCTAGAAAAATCAGAAGAAAAATTCCATGAATTGGAAACCATATAAGTTGGGGGTTCACATATTCATTTGTAGAAGAAGAAATAATTATTCTTCAAAGTCTTGGGATGTATTGGAAGTTGAGAAAATGAAAAAACAATAAGACGTAGTTGAAAAGTAACGATAAAATGAGAAGCAATTTGATGACAAAGGCCCCATCTTTTGATTTGCCCTATATATTATATCCCCTATTCTCAAGAATATCAATGTAAAAAACATTAGCCTGGTACACTTCCCTTACCTAATGTTATAACCAGAAAGACCTATTTGATCCTTTGGGAAGCAATCACTTGTGTCGTGATGATTTAGAAAAAACAAGTTCCATTTGCTATGCATTCCTAGTCATGAGATCATATCCACTTTTATAGAGCTTCCTTTCATGTCACAATGTGCAGAATGTTTTGATTTTTACTATATATATTTTTCGCCCACACATACGAGAGTTTGAGTATGCACCCATATTCTAAATGTCTTATTTTGTTGAGTGTATGACATGGCGAGAATTGAAGTTGAGACTCGGTCCAGATAGACCTTTGGGTTGTTGTCTCACTTGCAACTAGAAGCCTTGCTCACATCTACATTAGATATTTGTGCTATAACTTGCTATTGTACTTGCTAGCATTTTGAACTTTGTTTGCCCGTATTTCTTTTTAAGGATCCATATTCTTTCTTATGCTTTGAGTTTCTACTTGCATGCTTGGTTTGCCATGTAAAAGTACTTACTATGTTTTGTGGGTGATCATTGCCAAAAACATTCACGAGACCTTACTCGTCCTACCGGGGGTTTAAAGGACATATTCCTTTATTTCCTTGTTGTGGTTAGTTAGATCGAATCGTAGTATGAGTTTGCTCGGGACTAGCAAATGATAAGTTGGGGGTGTAATAGAAATACTATTTTGTAGTTTTGGTGTGTCTATTTTTCCCTTTCATTTTAGATTTTTGTTTAATTAATGATATTTAGTTCATATTTACGTTTTCCTTGTTTTATAGTTCTTGTTTGTTTTTCAGATTATTTGGTAATCCCTGGATACGTTTGGAAGCCCCGAGTCATCTTGAGTCATAGAGAATCATTGCAGAAGTGTCAATGAGGTGCTAGAAGTGCCAAAATTTATGAGGACATACGCCCGGACACGGCTCGGTAGTAGAACCATTCACTGTCAAGGCGAGTACCAGTCTCCCATATGTACGGGGACCGGTCCCTCCAAGGATTCTCCGTAGATATAGAGAGAAAGTTCCTGCAGGAGCAAAAGAAATTCAACGGGTACCGGTCTCCTGACATGTCGGAGACCGGTCCCTCCTCCAAATTACCAGAAAAAGCAATCCATCTTCTGGAAGAGCGTGCTGGAGCAGAAGCTAAAAAACAAGACGGGTACCGGTCTAAGACATGTACGGGGACCGGTCCCTCTGTGCTGAATTTGGCCCATTTTTGGCAGTAGGTCTAAAATGTCACGGGTACCGGTCTAAGACATGTACAGGGACCAGTCCCTCCTAGAAATTTATGTGATTCTAAACCTCATTAATGGCAGTTTTGTAATTATATTTGATAGGGGTATATATTGTTATGTCGTTCGAGAGATATACATTTTGTATAATTTTAGGGTTTAGGGAGGTTGAGAGCTTCTCTCTCTACCTCCATGTTTCTTCCTCTTCTTATTCCTTCATTTTGAGGGGGATCCATGGAGCTTGGAGGTTTTTGGCCTTCTTTAATGTTGTAAGCAACATCTTTCTATCTCTATTTATTTATTTTATTTTATGTGTTGTATTTAATAAATTTCGTACTTCAATTTATGTGGTGATTATATCTATGTTCTTGCCATGTTTGTTGAGATATTAGTTGTAATGGAGGGCTAACCTCCTTTGTTTGGCTATGGGGTGACTAGCACCCCAAGCCTTGGGTTGTGTTTGATTCCTCCATGTTTTGGGCTTAATTAGTGTGGTTGTGGGTGTATGGAGTTCATACCTAGGGTCTAAGCTTAGTGGTGTTAATCTAATTAATGGGTCGTCGACATGAATAATGGTATGGCCCATGCTTATAGTGATGTCTCACAAGGTGTTCGACAAAATGTCTAAGTGAACGAATTACCCCTAGAGTGGATTAGGATCATGTCTTAGGGTCTTAGCTTAGTGGTATCAATCTATTTGATAGGTCATAGACAATGAACCTTGGCATGGCCCATGCTTATAGCGATGTCCCGCTAGGTGTTCGACAAAATAATTCATTAGTCCAATTCCTCTAGAAATCACAAATCATTAGAGAATGGTAGTCTTGAAGTATCATAGGGGTTAGGAGCATGTGAATCTCACCTCGGGTCCAACCAAGGGTCGTTAACCTCCTTGACGGTTTGTGCCATGTACACTCCGTGCTTTGAGCTATGTCACATGAGGTGTAAGTTGGCCCATAGAACCGAATTCTAGCCCCCGTGCCATCTCTCGACCTGTGATGTATTCTTGATAGCCAAACATTATGTGAGAGGTACTAGGCCGTGATCCCTCCTTCGTGTTGTTATGGGATATTGGAGAAGTCTAACATGGTCTAGGTTAGGTGTCAGAACCCCCATGGCCATTCTGTTTAGATTAATTAGTTTTCTTCCTTCTTGTCTTATGCTTTAGTTGCTTTAGGTTTTAAAACAAAAATAAAATCAAAGGCTAGCATCCTACCGCTTCTATCATAGCTCCGTCAATTCCCTACAAATCGACCTTCGACTTTCCACTTTACCATATAGAGTATGTACTTACCATAAATGACACAGGAATTGCCTTAGAAATTGATTAGGGCTTAACATGTATGTATTTTGGTTGTATTATATTCTTTTGGCTTTATGGTATATGATTGACATGTATAGATTGATTTGAGAAGAGTGATCGACCAATGTATCTCAAAGCAAACCACCATTGTCATTTAGTTATCATATCAGGGTGTGAGTATAGTGTTATATGCATATGTGTGTTGAGATATAAGAATAATGGTTTGAGTTGTGCATATATAAGTATCGAGAGATAAGTGAGGATGTGGGGGGTATGTGTGTATGGAGTTGCATGGAGTTGCATGGGAATAACAGTATGAGTTATGATGCATACATGCATGGTAATTTGTAGTACACATGAGAATGATGAATATTAGAAGATGATAATGCATCTTTAAAAATTAGCACAAGATAATTTGGGGGACGGAATTCTTATAAGTGGGGGAGAATTGTGAGACCTGAAATAAGTAATATTTGTATTAATGTGTATTATAGATAAATAAATAAAATGTGTATGATCTTAAATTAATTAAAATGAGTTAATATGGATGCTTTAAAAGAAAATATTAAGGAAATCAAGGTTAAACTTTAAACAATAAATAAATGAGGTACTTAATAATAGAACTAAATAACTAAAAAGAGGTGAAGTATAATATAGGAGTTGTGTGCATGTAAAAGTACTCGTGGATTATTGCATGTGAGTGTAGCTGACAGTGTGTGTGTGAATGAAATGTGGAACTCACGCCATATTCTCATATGAGAAGTCAATTAAACTTCAAATAAGGTGAAAGATTAGTCAAAGAGAGAAATCTGAGAATTCAAGAAAGAATAGAAATCATAATCAGAGAGACTAAGTCAGATAGAGGAATCAGAGGGAAGTAGAGTCAAGATGAGAGGGAAATGAGAAATTAGCTAGAAGAAGAAGATGAAATAGAGGAGAAACCAAAAATAGAAGAAGATAGAATTTGAAACCAGAACTAGGGAAAATTCTCAGAATTTCTAGAGGAAAAAAATTCAAAGAAACTAGATGTAATTCATATTAATTCTCTTGTTATTTGATTCCCATACAGAGTATAGATAGTATAGAGCATTTTTTAGAATCGAAATTGTGATTGATTGGAAATCAGAATTCAAGAGAAATCGAAAAATGAAAACCCAATTTCAGAAATGTGTATGTCATGTCCCGAATTTTCAAATCATAATTTTTTTGAAATATAAAAGATGACAACATGGACTAATAACTTTAAATCATCTACCCATTCCAAAGTGTAGAAAATAAAGAAGGGGAAAGGGGAATGCCACACACACGCACACCATCACACAATGTTTAAGTTAGTGTCCAACCAAAAACAGTTATTACAATTCCGAGAGCATGAAATTTAAATAAAATAACAATAGAAGAAAGCAAGCATCGGTAGCCAAGAGAGAGGCACCCCAAGCTTCAAGCTCCAAGTCAGGCAACCAGATCGGTACCTAAAAATAGAGAGTTAGGCAACAACCTAGTAGAGAAAGCATATACCCAAATATATCCCAAGTTGGGACGAAAGATGCGAGTGCGAGAATAAAATATGAATGTATGCGATGAGGACCATTTCATAGTCCCCAAAATCATTTTCCAAATTCTTTCCAACTTTCCATTTTCCAAAACTATTGGTTTTCTTTCAAAAGCTCAACTTGACGAAATCAAGGAGAAATATTTCTTTCAAACATCTCATCTCAACCCTAACGAAATTAAGGGATGTACCATCATATTATAAAGATTTTATTGAGTTTAGGCTTGTTCCGCGCTAGTTGCCTGTCAGCTATCAACCATAAGTTCCTCGGAATTATCCTACCTTAGGAAGGGCTCCAGTGGACCCCCATTGCGCAATGTATTGAGTGTAATCCACTCATGAAACAAAATTCCTACAAATTTAGCCAACTCAACTCATCTATCATGTAAACGGTCAATTTAAAACATTCTTTTCATTTCTGGGATTAGGGCATCCTTACCTCCTAATCACCCTAAATGACCAAACATGATTTTCCAAATTTGATATTAAATTCCTTCAATTAAAATGTTTATAAGGTCATAGGACCATTTCGCCATCATCAATTTCAATAATAAACACTTTAATTTCAAGATTTCACAAAAGACCCGAAATTAGGGTTTTACACAATTTGGGGTTTTTCAAAATTTGTTTGGGGATCTTGAAATTGATGATAAGGAAGGTCGATTAAAACCCATAGTGACACAAACCCTCGACCAATTTGGGTATAAAGGGACCCACAACATGACTACGAATTGAATCATCATCCTACTTACCAAATGAAGGGGAAAGGAGCAAATCACCAAGAGATATAGAAGGGATAGTCAAACTCTACCTTAGAATGGATTAAAATGCAAGAACTTACACAACCCTAGGTGAGGGGTTCTTTGCAACCGTGCAAACAAAGTACACCACCGTGTAGCCCTCATTCTCCTCTTCAACATTGGTGAAGATCAAAATCTTCAAAGGTGGCTCAATCTCCCTCAAACTTAGAGAGAAGTGAGAGAGAAATGAGAGAAAGAGAGAGAAAAGAGAGTTACGGCTGGGAGGGACAAGAGAGATAGGGTTCTGAATGCGAGATAAGGGTTCCTCTCTATATATGTGTGGTCAAAATGATAGCAAATTTACCAAAACACCCTTAATGATCCTTCGCAAAATCTGTCCGTCGACCATATATTTCGATATACAGCAGGACTGCATATCGATATATAGACTGCTCTGGGCAACATCACTGAAGGATGTATTTTGATATGCAATGGAGTGCATATCGAAATACAAGACTCACTGCCCGATTCTATTGAATGAACATATTGATATACACATAGTGTATATCGAAATGCAAAGGGTTCTGCTCAAATATTACAAAGGGACATTTCGATATGCATGGGATGCATATCGAAATACAAAACCTTCTGCTGAACTCCAAGGAAGGAGTATATCGAAATGCAAGAACTTCAAGGCAACCTTATATCGAAATACAGAACATATCGGAATGCACTGAAGGGCATATCGAATGCTATCATTTCGAAATGCCAAGGGGCATATATCGAAATGCAAAAGAAGGAAATGGGGACAGAGGGCTGGCCATATCGAAATGCAACAGGGGGCATATCGAAATGCAAAACATTTCGATATACACAAGAGGCATATATTGAAATACAGAACAGAAAAAGGAGGCTTTTGTGTGGGGCCTTCGAGCCTCCCAACACTAGCCCGAACTAACCCGAACCCTTCTATAGACAATCAATAGATACAAATGACGGATTGACTTTGAGAATTTACGAAATAAATTCAAATTGGAATATTTTGGGACTTAAATCAACCAAAATCAAATAAAGGGAATTAAAATTCCAAAATTTACTTTATTGGATCCTCAACTGTTACAGTGTATATATTGAAAACTAAAATTATATATTACGATGTAATATGAATTAGGGTTGTTTTTGTGAATGGAATCTGGAGAAAAATCAATTAAAAAGTTGATTATAAAATCACGTGGAATGTCAAATTTGAATCAGTCACTGTGTAATACTATGACCTTCTAAAATTATGATAAGTAAGGTTATGGCTAATGTAAATTAATTAATAGGTTTAAGGAATAAAATTAGGCATTAAAAATTTATATCGAATTTGAAAAGACAAATAGAAATTTTCAGTGAAGTCCAGAAATTTCTAGAAATAAGAAAGAAATTTTAGAAATAAAAAAAGTTAGAAATAATTATTGTATAATACTAAAAATATAAAAATTATGCCTAAGGACCATCGTAATTATGGTGCACCTTCTCGCACCATAGCATAATCAAGAGTTAAATTAAATCTAGTTAATAACTCTATTTTTATCCTAATAAACTTAAAAGAAAATAAGGAAAAAACAAAAGAAAATCAAAGGAAGAAAAATAGAAAGAGGGGAGGAGGAAAGAAAGGAGAGGGAAGAAAGAAGATCGAACCGGTAAATCAAGGTTGCTGACAACCAAATCAATGTCAGAACTAAGGCAAGAACACTATAACGATTCTATTGACATATTAGGAATGTATTAAAACCTACGAATCGATTAGAAATCTAAGTTTAGGAAAAATTTAGGAAATTTCAAATTAAGCGAATTTAACAAGTGTTTTATTCATTTTATGTGTTTTAGGTCGTTTGTAGGTTGTATATGCTAGTATTGACTATAGGGTACTGAGAAAAACATGTTTTGGAGTCCAAATCGAGGATTCTCAAGCCTAAAAATTAACTGCCAAACATTGTTCATCACCGATATATCGGGCGGTATACCAAAATGCATATTGATCCATATAGATTGTAACCTCCAGCCAAAAAATTGAGAGGAGATTTACCAACATGTCGGTCGGCCTACCAGTGGCCTACCGGTCAAAGAAAATTTAGACCAAATCATCGAGAAATCTCGGGGAAATGTAAGAAAATCCTAATTAAGCATAACCCTGAGATAAAAGAGTTAAAAAAGAGGTCAATAAAAGGAGAAATAAATAAGTGGACAAGTAAAGAAGTTATATAAGAATTTTTCTTTAGTAATTTTATTATTATTTGACTTTCAGGTCAACCCGACACCCACTACGACCCAAGTGAGTGACAGTTTACAAGCATACAAGGATTTCTGATATTTTTTAAAGAAAATTTCCCATTTTCTATGGGAATGATTTTGATTACGAATTATTTATAAAAAAATCCATGGATATGAAAGT
>NMUG010008028.1:0-11818 GCA_002855965.1 Monotropa hypopitys | reverse complement strand
GGTTGGCGTACCGGCCCTTGTAAAAAGCCCAGTAAACCTAAGGGAAAATAAAAAATTAGAATTTGTATTAACCGGCATGCCGGCCGGCATGCCGGGCGGTACACCGGTTACTGTACCGGTTACCATACCGGTTTTAGGCAATTTTGGACAGTGAGTTTAGGTTTTATAAAAATCGAAATTTTACACTAACCGGCATGCCAGCCGGCATGCCGGGCGGTACACCGGCTGTGTACCGGTTATCATACCGGTTAGAAGGATTTTGGGGAAAATGGTTTTGGTCATCGGGAATTGATATTAAATCAATTTTAAAATATTTTAAGAAGAAATTACAGATTGTGAGAGGCTGTAAAATCAGTAACTAAAATCCTTAAAAATTATAATTTAATTTTTGGAAGGATTATTTATACGTGATTACATTATAACAGGAGATCAGCCCGGATCTTCGAAGGCATCCCAGTAGAGTCACATACAGAGAGCTTACCTTACTCGGTGAGTGTGTAGCTACCTTTACATATATGTTCTTTACTATGTGTAGCTAGTGATTGCATGCTTTTTATGTGATAACTGTGTAGGGTTACATACCTTCCCTAATCGCATGCAAATATGTTAGTGAAGAGATATCTTAATTACATGCTTCGAATGTTAATTCAATAATGTGATTATGTTACGGGCATGTGTAAAGTAATGTGGTTTATGCAATTGGCATGTTAGAAATAATGTAAAACCTTGTTGAGACACACACTGTTGGTTGGTACCACTTCCCTGTAAAGAACATTCAGTAATGATTAATAATCACATGGAAAGAAAGAGATAATGATACTTTGGGCGTACTCAATTGAGTTGTTAGGCCGAGAAGTAGGTGTAATGAGAAAAGATTTTTCCCTGGCATGCTCTCTTATGCTGTTAGGCCGAGTGGGGAAATTGTGAAGAGATAATTCCCTTGGCATGCTCTCTTATGCTGTTAGGCCGAGTGGGGGAAATTGTGAAGAGTTGATCCCGTGGCATGCTCTTTATTGCTGTTAGGCCGAGTAGGGATTGGTGCTATGGGCACGATTATAAAAAAAATACATGAACAATAATACGTTTACGTGATAGATGGGGAGAGACACCACCCCTTGGATTAAATGCATGCTTACGTGATAGAAAAGGGAGAGGCACAACCCCTTAGTTTACTTGTTGCTTTACCTGTACTTTTCTTTGTACATTGCGAGTTTCTTTTACATATTAAAGTGCATATATTTACTGTTGTAGCTGACACTCCTGGATATCTTTTGCTGTTTTGGTTGCAATCTATATCCAGGTCAGGAGGAGTAGCTGGTTCATTGTTGCTAGCCATTGCCAGGTTGCCTTGCCGAGCCGTTTAGAGGTTGCTCTCTAGTGGAGGTTTTACTTTACAGTTTTCAGTAGCTGTTTTTGAGAGATAGACTGGTTGTACTTGTCAGACTCGTAGTGTGAGTTGTTTTGGTTGACTAGCAGAGTTTGTTTTTCAAACTACTTGTTGGAGATTTTATTTATATTTCCGCTGCGTTGGTTTTTTTTATTTTTCAGTAGATCTCTGAGTTTGTGGTGATTTTTATCACTTGAGTTTTGTTGTGGTACTTTGTAGTCATTATCCATTGCCAATTTTTAATATTTTTAATATATTCTGGAATGGGTCGTGACAATATATGTATTCTTGCCCACAATTTTGGGTATTCTTGCAACCCTAGAGCAGCCCTTTTTCTCTCTCTACCTCCATTGAAGGTGTTCTCTCCCTTCTCTCTAAATTATCTCCCTCCTCCCAAGCTCCAATGGAGTCAAGCCTTTGGGAAAGGTTGTTCCTCTCGTCGAGCTCTCTCTATCTATGTGCATAGCTCGCATCGTTGTCAAGACACCCTCACCTAGGGTTTTCTCCAAGCTTTGGATTTAAGGTAAATATGTTTCTATCTTGTGTTGTGTGATTGTGTTAGGTCACCTAAATCGATTTACAAGATTAAAATCAAAGGTTTTATCTAAAAACCATGTTTTGGAAATCATGAAATTTACATGTTTGATTAAATGAAATTGGAATCATCCTTGCATTAAAATCGAGTATTCTTGGTGATTGTGAGGATGTGATGTAGTCAATTTGATGTCTAGGACTTGTAATTTAAATTATTGGACAATGGTGGAAATTTGGGGGTTTTGTCCTCGGAGTGTAAATTAGTTGAATTGAGTGGTGATCTTGTATCCGCTAGGTATTTGATAGAATGCCCGAGAGACTTACGAGTATAAGTCATAGTTTCGTAGAATTGTCAAGTCTTGGAAAGGCCCTTGTGTGTGGCCTTGGATAGGATTGGGAGATCTTACTTAGGCCCTTGTATGTGGTCTTGAGCTTATGGATAATGAATTGGATATTAGATTAGGTGTCCTTGGTGATTAGGACCCTTGTGTGCACTTGTGCACTCTAGGTGTTTGTTGAAATACCACAGTGAAGAGGATTAGGTATTGATGTGTGAACTCGTCACACTTGGATTGGGAATTCGTCCCTTCGATGTAGTACCCTTGGAGTGATTTGGTTGGGTGATTAGACTTGTGGTTTGTGTGTTGATGTGTGAATTCATCACACCTAGATGAGAACTCGTCCTCTTGAAGTGAATTTGTCACTAGTGTTGGGAAACTCGTTCCCTTAGATTGAATTCGTCAATCTCTCGAAATTCACATATTAAACAACCAACCAAAAGAACGTGATTGTGGTGTATGGATGACCAAACGATGTGGTCTTTGATGATTGTGAGTTGGTGCATCCCTCGTGGCACCTCATAAATTCGGTGCATCCTCGTGGCACCTCGTGTGATAGTGCATCCCTCGTGGCACTTCGTGTGATGGTGCATCCCTCGTGGAACCTCGTGTGTTGGTACATCCCTCGTGGAACCTCGTGAGTGAGTCAGTCCTTGAACTCGTTGAGGCGACTATAAATCGATCTCGGGCTTGATGGTTTTCCAAATTGGTTTTCAAAGTGATGGTCCATGTTTGGGGTATGCCGATCCTTACTCATGGGATGGTTCGAGACTCATGTGACTCTTTCAAAATATAGTCCACGTTTGGGGTAAGCCGGTCCTTATTTCGTGAGGCGGTCAAGATTCGTGTGACTTGGTTTCAAAGTTGTGTTAAGCCGATAGTCGAACAAACTAATCAAACAAGAGAAATCAATTCACCAATGTGTACATATATAGATATGTATATAGAGGGATTGAAAGGATAGTCGATGTGCGACACAGTTTGGTGGATTGTGGGTATAAGCTAAGTTATGGAATTAGCTAGTGGACTCTATGTGATATTTGGCTTGGCGTGCCATGGTTGGTAGCGGTACCATTAGAGATGGGTTATGTTCTTGGGAGAGTCCTCCCTAGAACATATAATAGTTTTACCATGTTGGCATGGTGTGGTCGAGTTTGAAGTCCTTGGTTCTTATGGCCTTGGTTTTAGTATGCGTCGCCTAGTTGCGTGGCGGAGGGGTACTTGGTAAAGAGAAGGTTTGACTTGTGTTAGGATTAGTCTTGAAAATATAGAAAGGCTTGGACTTCCATTTGTACTTGTATAGATGAAACACTTGGTTAGACTTATGAGTCTTGGTTTGGGATAGTTACTCGGTAGTGGTGTTTGAGAATGTGTGAGTAATGGCATGCTTGGGATTGCATCATAGGGATTCACACCATTTGCACATGTCACCATAATTGCATTTGTACTTGATGGACGCATATTTGCTGGGTCTTTATGATTCAACCTTCTTTTTACAGTTTCATGCAGGTTTTCTTGGTTGGTAGCTTGTAGAGGGGAGTTGGCATTGGCTTGCTCCACTTTCCCTTTCAGTGAGAAGCATCGCATTTGTATCCCTTTCATATTTCATGTTGTATCATTGTAATAAATCCCCCTTTTCCCTCTTTCCTTGTAATTTGAGTTTTATTCCAAAATCTAAAAGGTTGTTGTGTTTCAATTTCAAGCAAGTAGTATGTAAAGGATTTGTAAAGAAATGTGTTTTACTATTCACAGCCCTTTGTAATGTGGTTTGGCTAATGTGGTTTTATAATTAGTCATTCTTTTATTCCATTTTAAAAAATGGTTTGAAAATCCGGGGCGTGACAAGACACACCTTCGCATCTTGTTTAGAGAGCAAATAGTCAAAACTGCGTGGTCGGTAAAGACCACAATGGGTGAACCAATGAGATATAATCGAAATTTATCGAGAGCGAATACAACAGCCAACAATTCCTTCTCAGTTGTGGTATGATTGAATTGGGCATCATTCAAATTCTTACTCGCATAGTGGATAACACACGGACCACTATCCTGTCTTTGTCCAAGGACCACACCAATGGCATAATCGCTCGCATCGTACATGAGTTCAAAGGGGAAGCTCCAGTCCGGTGCTTGTACAATATGGGTAGTGGTGAGCATGGACTTGAGGGATTGGAAAAAAGTGTCGCATTCACCCATCCACTCGAAAGGTGTATCTTTGGCAAGTAGTTGACAAAGGGGACGGGAGATGGCACTAAAATTTTTGATGAACCACCAGTAAAAACCGGTATGTCCGAGGAAAGAGCGCAGATCCTTCACACTTTTTGGGATTGGGAGGTTATAAATAAGTTCGATTTTTGCCTTGTCTATCTCAATCTCCTTGGCCGAAACTACATTGCCAAGGACAATCCCTTCTCATACCATAAAATGACATTTTTCCCAATTTAGGACTAGGTGCTTCTCCTTACATCTCTCAAGTACTTGGTATAAATTTTGGAGGCAATAATCAAAGGTATCTACAAGAACGGAGAAATCATCCATGAAAACTTCGATAATCTTCTCAATCATGTCCGAGAAGATGCCAAGCATGCATCTAGAAAAAGTCCCTAGTGCATTGCACAACCCAAAGGGCATGCGCCAAAAGGCATAAGTACCGAAGGGACATGTGAAAGTTGTTTTTCTTAATCTTCCAAGGAAACCTCTATTTGGTTGTACCCGGAGTATACATCAAGGAAACAATAGTATGTGTGACCGTCTACCCTCTCCAATATTCGGTTAATGAATAGGAGAGGGGAGTGCTCCTTCCGGGTGCATGAATTCAATTTCCTATAGTGAACACACACCCGCCACCCGGATGCAATTTGGGTTGAGACAAGCTCTACATGCTCGTTTGGTAACACCATCACCCCCGCTTTCTTGGGTACCACTTGGATTGGGCTTACCCACTTACTATCGGAAATAGGGTATGTAACACTCGTCCCAGATAAATTATATTTTTATTTATTAAAATTATGTTCGAAAAATATTTTAAGAGATTCAAAAAAAAATGGTGGAGTTAGTATTTTTTTGGGATTTTTCGGAAGTTGTTTAAGTGTTTAATTATTTATGTTTTAATTATATATACAATTATATTTTTAATTTTTGTGATGGCTTGCACGGGTCAATTGGGAGTTAAGTGAGGGGCACTTGGGTAAAAACATCTTAAGACCAGATTAGGGTAATATATATAGAGCTTTAAGCTCATTAGGTTAAGGTTAATCAAAGAGGGTGGCTATAGTTGCTCTTGAGAGAGATTAGAGGGAATGCTTGAGGAAATTGCAAGAAACTAAGCCTTAGATCAAAGTTTTTGAAGAACAATTCTTCTTAGAAGTTGTTCCTAACACCTTCAAGGTAAACTTCATGTTTTTAGTTTTCCAATTTCGTGATTAATCTGACCTAGATCGAAGTTTTAATACTAATGATAATTAAGCACTGGATTAGTGAAATTCTTTTGGAAACTCTTGTTTTTTGAGTAATTAAAAAGTGTTTTTAAACCATGAGATTGAAGTATGTTATACATATGGATGTATACTACATCCTATATGTTTTGATTTTTTTGATTTGAGGTCTTTAAATCAAAGTTTTGATGAGTTTAATTAAGAAATCGCGTTTTGGATTAAGCAGTTTTTTTGTGTTCTGCCTTCTATTGTACGAGCCGGTACACCGGCCGGTATACCGGGCAATATACCGGTGTCGTACCGGTTGCATACCGGTTGGCTGTTTTGACCCCAAATCATGAATTCTCAATCTTTTGTCTTATGAAACATGTAGAGCATATCTAATAGAGTATATTTCATGTGTAAAGTTTCTGAAAATAACGTCGTGTAGATAGTGAAATCGTCACTGGAAAATTGGGTAAAATCTGTTGAAATTTGTGAAATTTATAAATGACCGGCATGCCGTCCGGCATGCCGGGCGGTATGCCGCTTGCATACCGGCTTGCTACCAGTCAGTGCATTTTTGGGAGAAAAATTATGTTTGTTAGAAAAATGTTTTGAAAGGTTATATTAATCTGAAATTTTACTAATTATGTTGAATACTTAGATTATTTAATGTTCTGTTATCACTTAGAAATATTTGAGTTATTGAGTTATTCGGATTAATGGTTTCTTCTTCAATGACAGGGGAACATTCTGTATGCAATCATCCGAGCAATATCCGACAGTAAGAAAATGGGTTAAAACCCATTGGTGAGTGTGCTAGTTTACTTTAAGTTCTGTGGATTTTTATTGTTTCTGTTAGTAGTTCTTCGTTAATGTTGTATATGTTTAGTTGTACATGAACACCTAGTATCTTGCTAGGACTGTACGAGCCACTTTCTGCATTTCTGATAATTCTGTTAAATCTGATAAGTCTGAACGATCTGATATCCTGACACCTAAAAAGGTTAAATAGATTCTGACATTCTGATATTTCTGCGGCCCCTTCGTAAGGCGTTAGTTGCGGCCCCTTCGTGAGGCGTTAGTTGTGGCCCCTTTGTAAGGCGATATTTGTGCCCCTTAGCCTTCAAGGCCAGTGAGGCGTGTTTTCTGGACATTTCAATGTCATTACTTGCTGGATGTTCTGCACAAGAATCTGTACTAACATAAAAAGTGAAACATACATATGTGATAAAAGTCTGTAGAAACATACGCTAGGTTTCACACGTTACATCTGTACTTGGATTATTTTCTGTTGTGCTCTAACACGTTCTGTTGATAGATCTCTGTTATTATATACAGCCTGATTAGTATAACTTGTTCTGTTTTATTTCAGCTTTCTAATAATTGCATCTGTTTCAGTTTATTTTTATTTGACACAGTAATTTTAGTAAGCTAACGCATTCCTGCACTTTGTATATGTATGGGCATTGGTCGAAGTGCAGATTTGATTAGCTGAGCAGTCTAGTCCACTACTTCGGAGTTAGCTGGAGGAGTCTTGGTAGCTGCGCAGTCTGTTTTTCAGTGGTTCTGTTTGTTTACTTCCAGTTGCTCTACAGTTGTTAGCAGAGTTGTTTTGTCGTCTAGTTTGATACTTCTGTTTTGTTGGAGACTTGGTCAACATGTTTGCTGAGTTTTTATTTTCTGTTTGTCAGCACTTTGGATATTTCAGTAGATTTATTTATTTAATCATGCATTTCATTTAGATTATCTGTCTCTGGTTTTCTGTCTCTTCTGTCTATTCCGTTTTCTGTCTTTTATGTTTCTGTTTTAGTAACGTTGCCAGGTCCACTGGATCATTAAATTGGTTCTCGCGAGACGGGGCGTTACAGCTTGGTATCAGAGCATATGTTTAGAGATTCTCGGAGTATGGATGGATAGAGTTGAGAATTGTGTACGACTAATGATTACTCTTAGGTCTGATTCGAAGATCGCCTAGCTAACGTATCTTCTCGTCAGAAGTTTTAGAGAATCTGCGGTAATGCATAGTTCCTCTTAGGATTCTGTAGAGTCGTAGTGGACCGTAGGATGTCGAGTCATGTTTGAGTCCTTGAGGTGTGTGGACTAACGCGTGCGTTTTATATCTAACATTTGTTTCCACTATGTTGTTGTTTGTGAAGTGATTTACAGGAATGCAATGGATGGCTAAGGAAATGTCCAAAGCAGTAAAGTATGGGTTCTATGGAAATGAGTGGCAATGGGAAGTGAAATTGGTTACTTGCAGAAAAGGTTAGTATGTGGAATTGTAATTTGGAAATTCTGGTATTATATTAGTTTTTGAGGTTGTGTTGTATATTGAGGATTGATCTGTAGTACTTGTGAGAATCTGATAATTTGAGGTTGTAAGGATTTGGATGTGAAAATTGGGTTTAAGGTTGTGCAATAGAATTCGGAGGATCAGGTTTCGGTATAACGCTCGGGAATGGATTTGTGATTGTGAATAGATGTGAATTGGGCTTGTGAGAATTTGACGGTTAGTTGTAGGAAATTGTGATTGAGAATACTCGGGAAAGCTAGGAGTTGAAATTTTATATTTGGGAGCGAGTTAGCTTTATTGATCATTATTTGCTTAGTTGACGAGTGGGAAAAATTTTGTGGTTAAAGGAATGATCTGAACTTGTGAGAAGTAGTTGTAAAATATGTACTTGGATTGTATAGTTTGAGTGGTAATGTAAGGAGTTGGTTGAGAATTTTGGAAAGTATGAGTAGGTTGGATTAGGTGAAGCATGTTGGAATCCTTTGAAAGAGAGAGAAAGCTGGGATGTGGTTTGGATGAAGTGGCACCGGAGTATCAAGTGCTAGAAGCAGACTAGCGGCAAAGATAACAATGCAGTGTATCAATGAAGTAGAAAGAACAAGTGGATGGACTATTCGTGAGAATGGGAAAACAAAGCAACATCAGCGACAACCTTTACAGGTATACGTTAATGTTTCATTGCAGTTATTTCAATACCGTGGTAAATTGTGAATAACAAATGAAACGAGAAATCTTAATAGATTGTATTCTGAAATTACTAAGATCTGTTTACGCCTTATACGAGTGGTAACGATTTCGGGGACGAAATCTTTTTAAGTAGGGGAGAGTTGTAACACCCGTCCCGGATAAATTATATTTTTATTTATTAAAAATATGTTAGAAAAATATTTTAAGATATTCAACAAAAATAAATGGTGGAGTTAGTATTTGTTTTTGGTATTTTTCGGAAGTTGTTTAAGTGTTTAATTATTTATGTTTTAATATGTGGTGACCGGACCCACGCCCTGGGGAGAAAACTGTCACAGAAACTTATCACCTACGAGTCGGCCATTCGGACCGTCCAAACCGGAGGGTCCCGCAACGTGTCCAACCATCAACGTCTGGACAGGTCCCTTCGGCACCCTGTTTGCAGCTCGCGACTCGTTCCCGTCCGGACCGAAGGGTTCACATTAAGAAACTCGTCACAAAACCAAGTGCAAGGGCGCCGCCCATAAGGTACCCAGGCTGAAGGGCCCGCCAATGTCCGGACAAGCACCCTTCGGTGACACTTTGCCGCCGCTCGCGGCTTACTACCGAACGAACCAGACCATCCGGAGGACTATCCTCCTGTCACCATCATGGGGATCCGACCGAGATGCCCCCTCCGTACGGTTCAACCCGATCCATCAACCGTCCAGGCCCACCCTTGGGCCCTCGACGTACGGCCCACACAATATTCGTGAGCCCCAAGCCAACATCTCCCTATAAATACCCCCCATGGGTACTGTTCACGGGATCCTGATCTCTGATCCCGGACCGCTACCGTCCGGCCTCCTTTGTTCTTGCTTTATCTTCCCAAAACAGTTGCTAACTTAAGCAGCGGAGGCCCCGTTGGTAAAACCCCACAGGCGGGCACTCACCTTTGTGTCGCAGGAGCTAAGCAGGAGGACCCCTTTGTTTGTTTGCAGGGACCACATAAGCCATCAGTTGGAACTGACTCCCCAAATCCGAACGCTCAGCAGCCGCAGAGACCCCTCCGGCAGAAACAGGTTACCATAATTGGCGTTCACAGTGGGACCCAACACAAGTATCAGTGGGAATCAGTTGTCTGCCCTTCTCTCTAGCTACCCTCATGGAAGACGATAACACTACGTCGGTGGGCTAGGACCCCACTCTTCCCATCGGTCCGGCCCCGCCTCCCCCGCAGCATGTTTCCATGGGGCTCTTCTCCTCTCCGACCGGCCTTACGTCGGAGCTAGGTTCGGCCTACGCTGCGGCCATGGACCGGATGCTGAAAGAAAGAGACGCGGAGATCGCCAAGTTTCGAGAACAGGTGGCCCGGGTCACCAACGTCGCTGATTCTGCCTCACGATCCTCGGGACAGTAGCGGAGGAGGCGCAAGTCAAGGGAAGACAGGGAGCGCAAAGGAAAGGGAGTGGCCGAAGCACAGGAGCGTCAGGCGGACCACTCGGATGGCAACAACCGGCGCCCAAAGCATCATGAGTCTGTCCCTCTTTACATTTACGAAGGAGGGGAGTTCGTTGAGGTCCGCCCGCAAGACTTCTGGCCGGAAACAGAGGACTCCGGTCAGCGAAGGGAGGAGCGCCGTCGCAACCGGGAAGAAAGGTACTGGCACTGCTCTCCGGTTTCTGACGACTACCGAAGGGAGCATCGGCGCCACTGAAGGGACCACCATGCCGAGCATCCCTCCGGGCAGGCCCTTCAGGCTGTCGATGCTTGTCTGGAGCAGCTCAGTCTTTCCCCCTTCTCCCGAACCATCGACTCGGCCGTCCTTCCTCCTGGTTTCAGCTTGCCCAAATTCACCAGGTATGATCCAAAGACCGATGCCTACACCCACCTCATCTACTACCGACAGATAATGGCTCTCTACTCTTCAAGCGACGTCGTCCTGTGCAAGGTCTTCCCTACGAGCCTTGGCACCCTGGGCTCACTCTGGTTCAACAAACTTCCTTCCCGGTCAATCCGGAGCTTCAGAGATCTGGAGAGGACCTTCTTTGCCCGCTTCGTCACTAGCGGCAAGCAGAAAAAAGAGGTCGACTCTCTGATCAGCCTCCGGAAGCGACCGGACGAGACCCTACGGCAATATGCCGACCGATACTGGGAGCTTTACAACAACATCCAGAACTGTGATCAGGGAGTCGCCACTTCCTCCTTCAAGCTGGGCTTGGAATCCGAAAGCCCCATGCTCCGGGAGCTCATGCTCCATCCCGCGGAGAACATGGACGACCTGATGCAAATGATTGAAAAGTTTTGTCAATTGGAGGATCTTCTGGCCGAGCGTGCCTCTATCCGATCGCCTCAAGCACGGCCTGCCCCCACCCAACATAACCGGAGGCAGGTCAACATGGTAAAAACAAGGGATAGGAAGGCCCCCAAACTGGAGGACTACGTGGCGGAGACCACGATTTTCACAGAGCCAATCTACATTGTCCTCCGGCTGATCAGGGATGAGCCGTTCTTCAGAGATCGGATCACAAGCTGGGGGAAAGACACCCCAATGGGAAGGCCTACTGCTCTTACCACCGGGAAAGGGGACAC
Organism: Monotropa hypopitys; assembly: GCA_002855965.1. Classification (NCBI taxonomy): domain Eukaryota; kingdom Viridiplantae; phylum Streptophyta; class Magnoliopsida; order Ericales; family Ericaceae; genus Monotropa; species Monotropa hypopitys. Next base: position 589 of record NMUG010008028.1, on the reverse strand, counting down.
TTCACAACCTCCTGCCTGCCTTTCAAAGCCTACTTGGAGCATCTGGTCCGACAGGGCCATCTTGACAAGTGGATCGACCGGCGCAGGACACTGGCCACCAAACCCAATGCAGGCCAGGCAAACCAGGGTGAAGAGGATATCCCCATGATCCCGTGATCCGGCGAATGCCAGACGGATCCCCCCATACTGTAATGCGTTTCTCTTTTTATTATCCAATGAAATGCTCTTTTTGTCTTCCCTTCTTTGTGTTCTTCATTGCTTTTCAGGACATCACACTGTGGCTCCGGCAGGTGCACGCTTCGACGTGGTTATAACATGCCGACCACCTTATGGCTCTGGTCAATTCATCCATCACCATGACTCCGGCAGGCGCACGCTTCGACGTGGTTATAACCTGACCGTCCATCACCATGGCTCCGGTGGGCGCACGTTTCGACGTGGTTATAACCCGACCGTCCATCACCATGGCTCTGAATTGTCTACCCATCCCGAAGACCGACCGTCTGGCTTTGCCGGGTCGCTGCAATGAAGACCGTGGCTCCGGAAGGCACACGCTTCGCGTGGTTATAACCTGCCGACCACCCTATGG
>NMUG010008027.1:0-11819 GCA_002855965.1 Monotropa hypopitys | reverse complement strand
TGACCCTGAGATGAACCCCTATACCCATCTGGTGCACTTCAGGCAGATGATGTCCCTATATTCAACCGACGATGGTCTAATGTGCAAGCTCTTCCCCTCCAGTCTAGGGGAAGTGGGGCTTCTCTGGTTTGATCGATTGCCGAAGGGATCCATCACGTCCTGGCGAGACCTTTCCACGGTATTTCTAGTCCGGTTCATCACCAGCTCTAGACAAAAGAAAGAGGTTGATTCCCTGCTCAGTCTCAGACGATCCAGGTCTGAATCCCTGCATCAATATGCAGCCCGGTATTGGGACCTCTAAAACGAAATTAAGAACTGCGACCAGAAGATCACCGTCACGTACTTCAAGCATGGCTTGGATCACACCAGCCGAGAATTTGAAGACCTAGTGTTGTTCCCTCCCTCCACCATGAATGAGCTCATGACGAGGATTGAGTTGCGCGCAAAATTGGAGGAGGCATGTGAAGAGAGAAGCCAGTCCGACTGACCCCGTTGTCTCTCACCTTCGGCATGAAGGCCGACACATGGTAGGCCTCCGACAGCATTGCCGGAGAGTTGATACGGTTGCCAGTCATCCTCAAAATTGTGCACTCCCGTCGGTGGTATTGCCGACACATGGTAGGCCTCTGGTGGCATTGCCGGAGAGCTGATACGGTTTCCAATCATCCTTAAAATTGCGCACTCCCGTCGGTGGAATTGCCGAACGGATCGGTGGTATTGCCGAAATATGATAGGCCTCTGGTGGCATTGCCGGAGAGCTGATATGGTTGCCAATCATCCTCAAAATTGTGCACTCTCATCGGTGGAATTTCCGAACGGATCGATGGTAGGGCCGAAGCGAACAGTTGCCGTTCATCTACAAAACGTTCAAGAAGCCGTTCGGTGGTATTGCCGAAAGCAAAACAGTTGCCAATCACGTCAGCATGATCTCTCGCCGACCAGATGGAGTCAACCCCACTTCAGCAGATGCCGAAGCAAGGTTGATGGTATAGTAAGGGCTGAAATAAACATGATTGGCCGAGAGATCCGAGTCAGGTTCCACGTCGGCACAAGCTGCAGAAGGAAGCTCTGCACAGATGGAGACCGCCCGACGTCCGGCCGAAGGTCCGTGCTTCACTACGCTCCCTTCGTTTATAGGATCCGGGGCTCCGGAACTACCTCAGGAAGAAGGAGTTATGACCAACCAATAGGTGCAATTAGTGTCATTTCGGCACCAGTGGCAATGGATGCTCAGGCCCCTCTTAGGCGCCACTCCGTAGAGGACAGTCACGTCGGCCATGCTCAGGCCCCGCTCAGATGCTGTTCCGTAGAGGACGGTCACGTCAGCCATGCTCAGGCCCCGCTCAGACGCCGTTCCGTAGAGGACGGTCATGTTGGCCATGCTCTGGCCCCGCTCAGACACCGCTCCGAAGGACGGTCGTGTCGGCCCGACAAGCGTGCCCTCGACTGCAGCGAGCATCTTTTTTGTGTTCCGTGAACAGCACTTTCGGCGCTCGCCGTCCGACATGTCAGAAGGCACACTACTCGAGGCGGTCAAATGGCGACCTGTCCCCCCCATGCTAGACACTTTGGTCGGGCGCACTGCTCGAGGTTGTCGGGATAGAGGCTACGCGCGCGCCGAAGCGCGTACGCACCATGCACCGAAGCGGATATATATATAAGGCAAGGATTGAGGGAAAGGTAATCCATTCTTGCTCCCACTTTGTCCATTCATTTTCTCTCTCTAGACCTCGCCTGACTTTTCCATCAGAGGGCCTACCGGCAGCTTGGCCGGTAGCCTAACGTTTGTTCCTTGTGCAACTAGGTCATTGCGGCGTCCACCTCTCTGGCTGCTCGGATATGACAGGTGAAGGAAAAACCCACCCCTTCAGGTGCTTTTAAGCACCTATCAACCGCATAACCTCTTCAGCCTCATTTTAACACAAAGATCCTCAATGCACCAAGTGCTCATAAAGATAATTAGTGCAAACCTTGCTCGACTGACCACAATTTCCCAACTAGAAACAACATTATCCTGGATCTAAATAATCCCACCACAAACAATTAATCCCACCTTTTCCCCTTTTAGCTCGATATTGACAAATTTTCCGATATACTCTTCCAAGTACTTGATACTTGAACTTAGCTGATCACATAAATGCACTCCACCACCAAAATCCTCTATCACTATCCTTCAAAGTTAATATTACTCGACACCACGTACAAACCTCAACTGTAATAACCCATTGTCCTGATCACCAATATCAGACTCAACACCAAAAGGCAACCATTAACCTTCTCTTATAATATGCATTCCAACTTAGACCTTCTTGTCTTGCTCAAAGAATCATAACCTCATTTGGGTTCGAACTAATAAGGCATCACACTTACTCGAAACGACTCAACATCTGATTTCCTTAACTCTAGAAACATTCCAACTCACACTTAAACACGAAAATTATTAATTTCCAACAAATTTTTAACTCTTGACATCACTATGAGTCACCTAATTTCACTATTCCACTCAAACTCAACCAACACTAGAAGACACATCGACCTCCTCTTTTAACCGCGAGACAACATTCTCGTCATAATCTACTACTCAAATTTCACACCATTTGCTCATCTTACATTTAAACGTGACTTAACTTGACATTCTCGAAGATTTTCAATTTGAAATCTGCTATTTCGAGAAATTTCCACAGAAACATAAGTTTACCTTGCAAAATTCACTTTTACTTTGATTTCTTTCTCGGATCTACGTCAATTCTTCCACTAGAGATATAATGCAACCCAAAATACCATTCAGTTCTATCATGGATTATACTTGCCAATAACCACTACAACTTCTATTTCTCAACTTCTAGAAGATTTATCTCCCCTATGATTTCCAAGCTTCGCTCTCTAAGTCGAGAATACACCTAAGTTTTTATCAAGAACCCACAATTTCTAAAAACATAAGTAGAGCAGAAATGCTTTGCTCACCATAACTTTCTCACTGCACGGACATCTCCAAGGTAACATCCACTTTTTTCGCTACATTAACATAGATGACAAAATCAAGCAACACCACTATAGAATTCATCCAATTCCCTCAACTTTAAAATTCAAGTTTAACCAACTCCCAACAATATCTACTTCCAAAACACTCTACCACCGCAAGGTACTAGGCCAAATGATCCATACGCTAAAATCACCTTTAACTTGGAAAAATCAAGGTTAAAAGGATGAACTCACTAAAAATCGAGAAATACTACATCCAAGGTAAGGGTCTACCAGACACTAGTCACCATTAACACCAACACCTTTAATGGAACAACAGTTTATTCTTACACAAACTTTTAAGATAATTCATAATTAAAATCTTTCAGCACCAATGACGCAAATTCTACCATACACCCACCCACCACTAGAATTACCATTCATGCATTGTTATCACATGCCAAAATCGATTTAAGAATTTTCTAGGTTATTTAACAAATAATGCATACTATCATACGACTACAAAAATATCACGATGATGGATACATGAATAATGTAACACCTATACAAGTATACATGCTGAACAATAAATAAATGTATACTTGTTGCATCCTTGTTTTCACTAGTGTTCGAGATCCCTGTGACTATTGTTGAACACTGATTTCATTGCAGACATTGAGCCGCTTTGTGGCCAACCCATTGCACTTGAACCGCTTGCATTCTCAAGTCCCCTCAACACACTTCCTCATTCTATGATATAGAGACCCACAATTGGAACATTTTCTAAAAATATTACTTCTTCTATCATACCCAATTGTCGATTTACACCAAACTCTTGTTTTCCTTATTTAGCATCATGCTTAGAACCACTACTCCTACCTTCAAGTTTCCCTATCGTATGGTTCTTACCACAATCTACACCACCTTTACCAATCCTCCAAATTTTGGAAACCTTTAAATTTTACCTCCCTTTAGACAATAACGTTGCTCTGTTAACTCCACCGTATCACTTTTTGCTTTTTTAACTGTGCTAATCAAAACTACCAAAATCTCATTTTCAAAATAAGCTCAATTCAAATACCACACTCAATACCAAACCATTTCTATGCCTCAAATACTTTTCTCCTCTGAATTCACTAACTCTATAACACCCTTTGATAAGGCCACAATTTCACCTAACATTCTCTCACACCCATATTTCTTGCCTCAAATTTGAAAATGACTTTTCTAGTTCACACCTATCATATTCCGCACAAAATGGTTATAAAATTCCCAATTACATTCTCCAAGCTTCACTCGTGGTGCCACTAGTTATACTCCAAGTACCAGAGCAATCACTTGCCCTTTTGAAGGCATCTCGCTTCTATTTCTCACTACACTACTAAACCAAAAAGGTCATCAATACCACTTCCTACTCAACATTCATACTCAAAATATTAAAACTCATTTATCACCTTTAAGCCATTCTTCAATCCCTGTAGGATTTACTATATCCTCAAACTCCATACTACACAATTCCTTAAACCTTTTAACATACCTGTTTCCATACTCTGAACGATCTTCCACTCCATCAAGAATCCTATGTCTCCGCTGATTGGGCTAGGGACACCATTAATCTATTTTCCTGCCTTATCAGTTGTGGAAATCATTTCTACCATTCAGATTACTCCAATTACCCTAGATTCTTCATTTTTACTCATTTGATCATTCCATTCCATTGCTCATTCATGTCACACACTAAGAAAATAAACATGATGGAAACAAGCATCAGATATAAAACTCACGCGTTAGCAACACACCTTAACACCTTGAACACACGACTCAACACCATATGGTCCACTACTCGGCCCTCCTCTATCCACCACTCTAACCCTGACATTCCGTTATACTATGCTTTTCCAATTAATTTTTCGAGACTTCCCATTAGAAGATAACGTTTATCAGGCACTCTTCCAATAGGTCATCAAGGTAAATCGCATGGGTGTCAACAGACACACATAATAGTCACAAAAATACTACCACAACTCATCACATCACCTCTCCACAACTCACATCTCAAATGTGTTACCACTTCCAAGCACGACCCCCTAACACAGTGTCATGCCCCGCCCCGATACACTACTCTAATGAGGCTGTAATCAAGCGAGTGTGTGTCAAAACAAGCATGTTTTATTGTCCTTCTAATTTCAAGGTGATTAACAGTTTATAACTTATTCTTTAAACATGCTCATAAACAAAGATTTCCATTATACGAAAATGAAAGACAACCAACCAGTTTATATTTTACAACCAACTACTGCAGCGGAATTAAAACATAAGTAACCAAGTTATTCATCACAACATGCTCCTAACATAAAAATAAAAACAATCTACAAAAGGTCCGATCAAAGTACAAACAGAAAGTGTACAACATCCATCCTCATACGTCTACCTAAGACAACAATGTGTCAACGTACTCCAGAACCAGTAGTGGATAGAACCATCGACTCGTCAAGCACCTATGTCATCCAAATAATGGTCAACACAGTAATATATGAGATACATCGCAAAATAAGCCAATAGTAAACCACAGTAATCATTCCACACCACATATGTAGACAGAAACACTATGCATATGATATCTGAGAGCGACCGTAGTTGGTACTCTTGGCGCATCCGCCCACACACACCAACATTTACATGAATAATCCACAACATTGAATTAAAATACAACATATACTAACATACTCACACTGATCAGTATGATCTCCTATCTATTACCCCTACTTCTTTGGGGATCGATTCCACTTGTCTCATCACCTGTCCAAGCTAAAATCATTAATATCCAATTTAAAACAATGCTTGAACAACAATAAAATGCAATAAGGAATAAATAAATTGCATTTATTAACATATAATACATTTTCCCCATTTTTTCACATATTATGAATTTTAATATATTTTAACCTTAATTACATAATTTCCTTAAATCTGCCCAAAATCTATTCCTCACTTGTAATCGGTTCCCCTATTACTCGCTACCGGTTACGCCAAAAATCCCTAACCAGTTACCCAAAAATAATCTTTGCGCTACCGGTTACGTGCAAAAATGTGTAACCAGTTACGCATCCTTCAGTTCGAATGCTAACCAAGTACTGTTCAACTTCATTTTTTGGCCAAAATCGATACAGAGACTCACACAACTAAAAATTCAGCAAAACAACTACTACTGAATACCAAAATTAACCATCTAAAACCATAGAGACACAAATTATGCTTTCAGTCGAACTAAAACTCCACCAAATTTATAAACCCACCTTATAAACATATCAAAACCCAACAAAATCGTGAGGAACCCTAGTCATGGTTTCAAATCCAGGAAGAACTCACGTATCCTTCGAATTAAAATCAAAACACGATAAAATCTAGTGTTCTTACCGATTAATTTCTGTTCTAAAGCCTTGATTTCTTCAATTTCTTCAAAAATAATAAAAACCCTTTCTCCCTTTTTGTTTCTCTCCCTCTCGGTGTATCTCTTGGCTGATTATGATTGAGAATAAGGACAAAAACTATGATATAGTGCTGTATACGACCTTCCATAAACATTAAACACAAAAACCAAATCCCACCGATAAACAAATTGACTAAATTACCCTAACTAATCCGCAGTTGCACTACAGGTTATGCCCCATATAGCGCTACCGGTTACGCAATCTGTTGCTTCTTCACTAATTTTCTTACTCTATAAACTGCTGCACACTTTTAATACTCTAAGTAAAGTCTGCTGTCATGAAAATTCATACCCAAATGTTAACTAAAATAATTCTGACCACTTATAATTCCTCATTTAACATAATAAAACTATTAACGAGCATTTAATTAAATTAAATGACGTATTTTTCTAAGCCGGGTCTTACAACTCTCTTCTACTTAGTACATTTCATCCCCAAAATTTAAAATACCTGAACCAAAAAGATGTGTATATTGAGCTTTCATGGAATCTTCTCCCTCCCAAATAGCTCCTTCAGTCCCGTGATGCTGCCATATCACTTTGACCCACGGCACAACCTTCGTACGCAACTATTGCTCCTTTCTGTCCACAATCCATATCGGTTTCTCTTCAAATGATAAGTCTTGATAACCCCTTTCCAAGGTGAAACCCGGATAAAAACAAAGTCACCCACTACAAATTCTAGCATATGTCTCCTGCTATCCGCATAACTTTTCTGTCGACTCTGTGCAATTTTCAATCTATCCCAGATAATTCTGACCCCATCGGTAGTTTGCTGGACTAACTCAGGACCCATAATCCGCCTCTCCCCAATCTCGTCCCAGAAGATAGGAGATCTATATCTTTGTCCATACAATGCTTCATAAGGATCCATGCCAATACTGCTATGAAAACTGTTATTATATACAAACTCCATCAACAGTGGGTTAGAATCCTAATTGCCCACAAAATCAAGAACGCAGGCTCGTAATATATCTTCTAGTATCTGAATAGTCCGTTCAGACTGTCCATCAGTTTGTGGATGAAATGTTGTACTAAATTTCAGATTCGTACCCAAAGCATTCTGCAAACTTTCCCAAAATCTAGAAATGAATTTCGAATCCCGATCACTAACAATAGAAACCGGTACTCCATGCAACCGTATAATCTAATCAATATAAATTCGAGCATATCTTTCCACATTATACGTGGTCTTCACTACTAAGAAATGAGATGATTTAGTCAACCGATCAACAATAACCCATATAGAATCATACTCAGATCTAGAATGTGGCAACCCCACAATAAAATTCATAGTCACGTGCTCCCATTTCCATTCCGGAATCGGAAAACTCTGCAACAATCCAGCTGGTCTCTGATGTTCTGCCTTTACCCGTTGACATGTAACATATTTTGAGACGAATTCAGCTACCTTCCTTTTCATGCCTTTCTACCAGAAACTTTCTCGCAGACTCCGATACAATTTCATACTACCAGGATTCATCGCATAAGCAGATCCATGTGCCTCTTCTAACAATTCCTTCTTCAAATTATCAATATCAAGTGCACATAGTTTTTTTTGAATAATAGAACTCCATCATCCTGAATATGAAAATCAGATATCTCTTCATTTTCAACACGTTGCCTCAATTTCAACAAATAATCATCAACTTGTTGCCCTTTCGAATACGATCAATATATAGAGGTCGAACACATAATCGTGCTAACAGAATGTCAGAATTAGATAATATTAGAAGAACTCCCAGCTTCTGAATAGAAAAGATATTTTCCACTCTGGCACAATATAGACAAGATAGGCTACCCACAGTTTTCTGACCCAGAGCATCGGCAACCATGTTAGCCTTCCCCGAACAATAATGAATAGAGCAATTGTAGTCAGAAATCGGCTTCACCCATCTATGCTGCCTCAAATTCAGATCTCTCTGTATAAACATATATTTCAGACTCTGATGATCTGTATATAGTGACTCCATAATTTGAGAGCAAATACAACTGCAGCTAACTCCAGATCATGTGTCGGATAATTGAGTTCATGTGGCTTCAACTGACGAGATGCATACGCTATCACTTTACCCCATTGCATAAGAACACAACCTAACCCTTGCAAAGATGCATCACTAAAAACCACAAAATTTTCTGTCCCCTCTGGAATAGATAGAATAGGTACTGACACTAACTTTTGCTTCAATAGCTCAAAATTCTTCTCATATTCGTCCGTCCAAATGAATTTAAATACCTTACGAATTAATTTAGTCATAGGCAGAGATATAGCAGAAAATCCCTGGATGAATCTACGATAATAGCCAGCTAGACCCAGAAAACTTCGGATCTTAGAAACACTAGTCGGTCTATCCCAATTCAACACTGCCTCAACCTTTTTCGGATCCACACTAATCCTTGTCTCAAAAATGACATGCCCCAGAAAAGTCACTTGTCTCAACCAGAATTAACACTTACTAAACTTTGCATATAACTGTCTGTCCCTTAGTGTTTGCAACACTATACGCAAATGATTTCCATGTTCTTCAACTTACTTCGAATAAATAAGAATATCATCAATACATATGATCACGAAGGAACCAAGAAATGGTAAAAAAACCGATTCATAAGATCCATAATGACTGAAGGCGCATTAGTCAACCCAAACAGTAACACCAGAAATTCATAACGCCCATAACGAGTTCTGAACATAGTCTTTTGATAGACATGCAAATGTACATATTTTACGTATCTATCTAGTCTTATCCACGACATTAGAGGAGTTAATTTCACATTTTTATGTATTTCACATGTGACAAGGTTTTGCAAGCGTTTTCAGGAATTTCAGCTAAAAAGGCATTTTTGGGCACAATAAAACCTTTGGAGTTCAAAAGGCAGGGTAATGAAAACTTGGAAAAAGATGGAAAAAGGGGACCAAAGCATAGGTTATCGATAACCTAAACTTACATGTTATCGATAACCAGATGATGATTCAGTGCCAACCAAAGACCCGAGAAAGTGGTTATCGATAACCCAAAATTCTTGTTATCGATAACCAAATGAAAAAGATGTGCCAGCCAAAAGCCCGAGAAGTTAGTTATCGATAACCATCCATTCACGTTATCGATAACCAGAGGAAGAAGACTTGCCAGCCAAAGTCCCGAAGAAGCTGTTATCGATAACCACTTGATCCCGTTATCGATAACCATATGAAGATGCATGGCCCAGCCAAAGTGCAGATGACGCAGTTATCGATAACCGTAATTCCTGTTATCGATAACCTGATTTAGACCAGATCTGAATATCTTGGTTATCGATAACCCGACACCCGTCAGATCGGGTTATCGATAACAGGCGTTGTGCGGAAAAAATTTACAGATTTGAAATTCGATTTTTTTAAGGATAATGTTTTTTTATAGAGATTAAGGAGGGGATATAAAAGGCATAGAAGGGGAATTCGAGATTTATTCATTGATTACATTATTCTAAGTTACATTAGGGTTGGAGAAGGAAGGAGAGCCTCCATGCTTTTTCTCTCTCCTCCATTATTGTCTTCCTCCTCAAGCTCTTCCTCCAAGGGTTTGTTTTTGATACTTTGAGTAAGTTAAATGCTAGTAAGTGTATTGACTCTCTTGTTTAATCTTGTTTCTCCATTAAGTATTAATTAAGTTTTTGTTTTTCAATCAATCTCCTTCTCAATGATGTCTATTTATTCATTGAATGTGGATCTCCCCTCCACCATGAGTGAGTAGACTCATTAGTGTGGTTGGGGATGATTTGATCCTAATTACTTGTACCAAAGTTTTCTCTCTTCTATATTTCACTCTTGGAATACTTACATTAGGGTCACCTTTCTTGTATGAAGCCCTCTTGGTAGATCGGGTATTTGACCATGGATTGTCACGGACACAAGAGCCAAGGCATCTGTGGTGCTTAGACCATCTTCTATAGAGTGAATAATACATGTACAAGGCTCTGCCCGGCATGCCTGAGTATCCAAGTCAATATTCTATGAGGAACCTACGTTACAAGGATGTCGGGATCGATGAATTCCCCAATCACACGCTTTTTCTCTTAAGAACAAACTCGTAATTAAGTTTTCTTAGTATTTTAATTTAGCCAAAAATCTTCGTTCGGTTAGTGTTTTTAGTTAAATTTCTCATCATATCAATTCAAGGCTAGCATCCAACTGCCCCTCACTTGAGCTTTACGTCGCTTCTGGTATCATTAGTGCCTCCTTGTGGATTCGACTCCGGTACTTCCGGATTTATTATGCTTATGCGACATTGATTCCCTACGCTTGGGGAGCATTATTTTATTACACCTTTTGCACTCAAGCATTTTTGGTGCCGTTGCCGGGGAGGAAATTGACATACAGAAGAGGCCGTAAAGTTTTTGTGAGTTTTATTTTATTTGTTTTTGACAAGAACAGAAAAAGAAAAATTGTGTTTCACTGAAGGCTCCGACTTAGAGTCAAAGGACAAATTCTCTGGATAACCGATCTTGGACCCGCGATTTATCGCGGAGACTTGTGAGCGTGGAGCCTCCTTTTGTTGATATCCCGTTGAGGGAAGAAGAAGACAACCCAAGGCAACCCATGGCTTCACCACCTAGGGTCATGCGGGACTAAATGAATCCCGAGAGGATTACACCACAATCCGCAATCGTCTTGCCAGCACGTACTCAAGTAAATGCTTTCACCATGAAAGCAAGTCATCTTACTCTTATGACTCCTTTCCATGGTAGGGACTGTGATAACCCGTTGCAGCACGTGCGAGATTTTGAGTATCTTATAGACTCAATGGCTACTCCGGGACAACTAGAGACAGCCCGTCTCACTTTGTTTCCCCATTCTTTGAAGGACAAAGCTAAGGCGTGGTTTCAATCTCTTGAGCCACAAAGTCTACGCATGTGGGCAGAAGTTTTAGATGTTTTTTATGCAAAATATTTCCCTTCTTCAAAGAGAAATCTCTTGATCGCTCAAATTCAGAGTTTCAAAGAAAAAGATGGAGAATCTCTCTTTGAAAGTTGGGAACGCTTTAAGGATTTTCTAATGATCATTCCACACCACGGCTTTGCTAAACATCAACTGGTCATTTATTTTTACAATGGATGCTCTATGAGTAGCCGTAAAACTATTGACATGATGTGTAATGGTCGATTAGAAGAAAAAAGTAATGATGAAGTTTGGGACCATTTGGCTCACATAGCTGAGCAAGATAAGGCATGGGTTAACATGGACCCAGGAGAGAGAGCTATGTTGAAACAAGGCCCAAGTGGATCTGGAAAATTCACCTTGAGTGAACCCATCAGTGTGCACCATCGCATTTGTCGCGCCGGGAAAATTCTTCCGCCTCCCTTCTTCGCTTCCGCCCGATGTTTTCGGGGA